>CAJQUW010009453.1:0-22344 GCA_907163375.1 Prostheceraeus crozeri | reverse complement strand
ACGAAATATCGTCCTTTTAGAACCCAAAGGGTCGTAAACTGCATTTTCGCGTTTCGAGGAAATTGAAGTCTCAACAGTTTCGAGTTCTTCTGTTCTGAATATTGTTTGTCTGACTTTTACTACTATTGACGGGTTTAGATTACCTATTTGCCATATCAAGGACAAAGTTTCTTTGGTCAGTTAAGAACTAATTAAAATGATAATTATTGATTTATGCAGTTACGACACTTCCGTCTTTTATTTCTGTAAATCGATTGGTGTAAAGTTGCACTTACGACATAAGGATCGCAATTATTTGACGATGTGCAAGTTCCGACCTTTTACTTATAGAAGAATATTGCAATACTTTTTTTGTACATTTTACAGCTTCACCTTCTATAACATTACAATAGAATTGTGTCATCATGCATATGATGACTTATGAAACATGTACATGTCGAATTATAATTTGTTGTTTAGTGGCTAATTAAAAAGGGACTAGTTCTCCTGATGTACTGAAGGTAGTTGCGAGCAATGCTATGAGCTATGCATCCATGCTTTGCCTGTCGTTTCTGATGTTATGCATGTAAATGTAAAATTAAGTATGTACATGTATTGGCCCACGAACGCATACTGTTCTTTTATGTGCATTGGCCTCTTTTAATTTTCTGTGATACAATAGTTGCAATGCTTCATATTACAAATACATATTCAAGAAAGGAAAACAAGTGATAGGCGTTACATTACCAAATGGCAATGGCATGTATTTCGCTCTAATTAAACAACTTCAACTTGTTAGCACCTATATTATCCTACTTTTGGGTTTTGCGTTTTATGGTACCGGTCCACCCTTTCCTCGCGGTAAGGAAATCCTGTCGATCTATTAAGTCCGGCTGATAGCCTTCAGCGTTTGGTAAAACGTTTAATTTCTTGGAGGAATCACGCATGTCTTACAGGCTAAACAAAGATCTTTCCTACTTCTCCAGCGAAATAGAAGCTGAGATTGTATGCATATAGGAAAGTCCCCATCGTATGATGGACATAAGGCTGCGTTCTTGCTCGTTCAATGCGCCTTTGTTAGGTAACTTTTATCCTCACGGGTGATCTTTCACCCTCGCATCGATTTCTTAATTCTATTAGGTCATAACGCTGGTCGTCATTGAATACTCAAGTTCCATTTGAAAAAATTGATACCGACTCAAACTCTTCCACTCTTTTCCAATCGATGAAATAGCTATGTAAAATCATTGACCTTGTAAACTTTTCTTTTAGAGTTATGTGGGTGCCATGTAGTGAAAATAGGAGCAATGGTAATGGTTCCAAATAGACGTACTACTGTGACAAAATTTGGTCACTTACTGAATGCATATTGTCAGAGTCTAATCAGAATGACGTGGCTAAAAAATTACTATGTCAGCATTAGTGTAAATCATGTTCTGAGTTAAGTCGCACAAACATAGTTGCGCTAAGCCTTGGTTCTATCCCGCCGCATATGTCACTGAAAGAGCAATAACGGTGCTCAATCTTTTGTTTCGAATCATTTGTTAAGTAATTTGTGATAAATGTGTTTATAAAGATGTTGCAATCTTAATGGTACCCGTTCCGCTTCATATACAGGGCCAGAAATTGCAATGCCCTGTATGGTGTGCATTCAAAAATCGTTAGTTCGTGATGATGATGTCTTTCTTTCATAAACAAGGGCTTCCTTCCGTTTTTGGGCAGTGCAACCACCTGATAGCAACTCGAAATCCAAGAAAAACAATATTAGACTTACTCTTCTAATTACATTGATTAGCTTGTGCTTGTAGGCTGAGGTTCGTTTAGTTTATCATGTGTGCACCATACTCGCTTGAGTTACTTATCTTCATTTCCGGTCGTGGTATTGATTACTTCTTTCGCAAAGGTTCTGCTTGGCTTGACATGAAATGTTTATTTCTTTCACGATTGTTGGAATGTCATGTGCTTTACACATTTGCTTTTCATTCTCTCCGCACCAGTTATTTACAATTCGTACATTTAGTTGGATTCAAATTTCAGCGAGATATGCTTGGTCGACGAACTTTTCTCATAATGTGGCTTTTCTTCGAAAAAATTAATGTGTCACGGGGATTTACTTGTCTTGGATCGAGCTTGACTTAGTAGTAAGAGTACCTCTTTGTGACTTCAAGCATTCTAGTTATTCTGACATTTTCTTGTTCAAATTGTAATGTAACTTTTTTGATTATCAATGTGCTCAAAATGTTTTCTTGCAGATTGAATTTTTCTCGTGTTTTTGATGAGAAAATATCTCCAATAGTTCGAATTCTGCTGTGCATGTTGAGCATGATTATTCTGCTATGATTCTAGCAACCACCTAACATGTATTGCGTTGTGCATGGTAATCTTCATTGCGTAATATTTCTTAAAATTTTCCTCTCGTCTTCTAGTGATATTTTCTTTGCAACCCCATTTCGCACTTACAGTTGAAATGAAGCCTTTCCAGATCTTGGTTGATTAGTGTATTGGAAATGTTGAGGGCATACATCTTAGCTACGTCTTTTTGTTCATTTTTTATCAATTTGGCACGCTTCTTTTCTTTCGCAGACTGTGTTTATATGCAAATGGTCAATTAATGTTCATCATCTGGTCAGATTAGGACTTGACACTCTGGAGATTCGATATCACTTTCTCAGCATCAGTGGATGAACACTTTCTCTTACATAACGAGCCTCACTCATGCTACAGCTTGGCATCTTGTGTGGCTTATGTTTTCATCATATTTTTCAATGTATTTTGTTTAAGTGACTAAGCTAAGAGGGATATGGTCCTCGTCACTGGACTGTCTTTAGATTCCTCTCAACATCAGATATAAACAGGAATCCTCACTTGGGAAATCTTTGCCTTCTCAAAAGATAATACGTTCATTCTTGCCTTAGAGTCTGGCCAAAGGACCATTATGGCTGCGTTTGAGCTGTGCCTCAGGAACCCAATTACGGAGTTTATCCGCTCTAATCTAACCAGTAAATCAATGTCACACGTTTGCTTAATAAATCTTTGCCAATACCGCATTTTTTGGCTACTGACTCCGACATGCTGCCCCCCCCCCGAGCAGGGACATAGTTAGATATTCGATTGCGGACAAAAAATTCAGGCCTAGCTAATATATTTTAGTTGCCTGTTTATAATTCAACTCAGATTCTCAGATTAAATTCTCGCTGATATCCTGTTCCATTTGTTCTCATATAAGACATCGTTTTTTCAGTACGTATGTGGTTATCAGCAGCTGCTTACTAACAGAATTCGTTAATGATAATACATTTTAACTTTATTTTTACATATTATTGGACTATACCGGGCGTCCGTATCGTACTACGCATACGTAAGGATACGAGAATACTCCAGCACAACATGGAAATCACTGTTAAAAGCCTTGGTTGTACAATTTAATAGAAATTCTTAAAACTCCTAACATCAACTATATAATTACTGCAAAACGCTGGAAGTGATGGGCCTAAAGTATCTTTCGAGAATGGAATGCTCTATCAGCGACTTTATACATGTACTAAGAAAATGTGAGTGTAATATGCCGGCATCGTCTTCATGTGACTCCCATATGAGTGTTAATTGAATTGTATAGGGCCTATTGCAGTCTATAAACTGGCCTATCGCAACAAAGTTCAATGACATGGCGGCTTTATCCTTTTACATGGGTTGATGTATGCATTACATAGTTTATACGTTGTTATTAGATTCATGAATTTATATATGGGGTTTTCGACAGTAATCGTAGAAATTGCCGATCAAAATGTAGAATCTGAAAACCGAATATCACCTTGAAACAATGGAGTAACATTGTTAAACGGTGTATTTTGTTCTGCATATTCTACATTTTGTTGCATATTCTAATTTCTGTCGGAAATAACCTATACATGCATACTGATCATTCTTAAAAAATCGTTTGGGTTGTTGATCGCATGGGTTGCCACTTCAAAGCAAAAGCGAAGCAAAGAATGCCCATTAATTGTAGAGTCTATTAAGTCGACATAGCTATAGCTTACTTATAGCCTACTAGAAGCATGTATACTTTCGCGTTCTCAACTTGCGAAACTTCCAATCAGGCGATTGATCTATTTCAGCAGTAGAACGTCTTGTTTCAGGTCAACCGCGCGGGATGTCAAGTAAGTCCACAATCAAATCACTGCTAACCGATTCGCTGGCGAATATAAGCTTCAGTTACTGACGTACACTACAAGATGGTGATAATTGAACTGCCAAGTCGATATCCCGATCACAATCGTTTCATACATTAATAGGAGAGCACATAACAAACACAAGCGATCGGGACACTCAAAGGTATAGTTTCTGACGGAAGTCAATTTTGTAGTCACATCGAAAGGACGTAACTACCATTCACCGTAAGACATTTCGGCCGAATGGTCGTATACACAGTAACGAAAAACGGGACTGGAAAACTATTTGTTTACCATGTTCACTTGCGACAAAACGGCGCATCGCTTTTCGCCTTGGTTTAATATACGAATTAAGCACGGCAGTCTGCCACACGCTAATGCTGGATGCACTAATCAGTTTTAGGCAAAAAAATCTCAATTTGAAAAAATGTTCAGTTCGACCTTCTGGTTCTAAAGGCGACGATATTGGCTAATCTATCTAAGAAATAGTAAGACTATCATTCTTTGATAATGATAAGAATTTAGAGATCCTCATGATATTTCAATTTTCATAAACATCTCTGGACATTCAAATACTTTACAACACATGATAATATATTGCAATATATATTAGTATTTACTGCGAACATTTATGGAAGCTAAATATATTTTTTAGTTTAACCTTCGTTGAATTAAAAAAGATCCCTTTTTATCAGATCAGATGAGTTATCATATATTTTCATGTGAAGGCAATATACGTAAAAATTACTATATGAACTAATAGTTGCTACAATATCCACGATTTTCGCCGGTTGGCGGAAAAAAAATCATCTAGAGATTAGTAACAAATATCTACTTCAAATTATAGCAACTTTTTCGCAACTGTCCGTTTTTAATTTACACATGTTTTTGGATAAATGATGACCTTTTTCACCATTCGGAGATAGTTTGTACACGAAAACTGAACCTTTAAAAATTATCCCAAACTTCGCTACCTGCCAGATAATCTGTTGCTATCTAGTAGTTGCGTTCCCACAGGGATGGTAATATAATATGTGTTCTTCCGCTATAGCTCAGTGAACCACTGTTTGAATGAGCTTCAAATTCGATTGAGAACCAGTTATGGTCATTGTTTATCGTGTATGTGGCAGCCGCGCTGATTTGAGGACGGTGCGCCCAGAAGAAATTGACAAAGACAAAAAAAGCATAATTAGAGCGCTGATGTACGGCCATTATACATTGGTATTTGATTGGCCTTTCTCATTCATGTAGATCTACACGGAATCAATCGTTGAATTTGTTCGAGGAAAACGTTTTTATTAACTGTTTCTCTTCGCAATTAGCATGCACGGATTGAGACATAAATTCCATATATAGGCCCACCGTACGGTTGATAGGTTCGTGCATGTGAGTCTAAGTAGAGGGTCATGCTTAAATTATCCCGCGGGTAAAATGAGCATCCATTTTTATATCATTATTATTTACGGTACGATTATTTTCCACAGAATTGCGGAATCTATAAAAGATTTAGATTATAGAAAGACATTTGTAGCTAATGAATCCATGCAAGTGTTTTTGAGAATGAAAAGCACAATGGACACCGCAACTCTCTTGAAATTTTATGTCATATTTCCCGCACTAAACCTTCTGTAATTTAATTACAGCCCGACTCGATCCTGACCGCACTTGGGCAATTGCGTCAAATAAAGCTGATGCCTAATAGGGAAAAATAAAAACGTTATGACAGCGTGATTGAGGAGCAGAGAATCCGATTGTCTTTGAACATCATCGTTTAGGATCTGATTATCAGTGAAATTGAGGTTTCAATTTCTCAGATCATGATGCAAGCAATTTGCTTTAGGCCTCAGGATTTGAATTTAACCGATTATTTTCTTGTTTTGTGTAGCGAGTTACTCATTCACCACGATGAATGAACCTGATTTCTATTGCTCTTTATGAAGGTCTCTATCTAATATGATATTTCGACATCACGTTTTGGCACAGTGCAGGACTCGTGAGGTGGAAATCGGACTATATTTTTTGAAACTATCGAAATTTACATGAATTTATGTCAAAAACTATCAGGAATCATTTAGAAAGAGTCGCATTAAAGTAAGATGAGATAAAATTAGTTGGTTTTATTGTAATCTTAAGGGAAAACTGCCACAAAACGTTCTCACGTCACCCCAGTTTACAGTTTATAAGCCATTTTTTTTATTTGACAGATAAAGCCGGATTTAAAAGTGGGCCTACCAGCTTGGCGAGTAATAGGGACCAAGGTAGTTAACTTGTTTGACTAGCTTATTACGTCCATAATTTGAGGTACTATCGTGAATTCAAAGCAATCTATCCGCTATTGCATTGCAGCATATGGTCAGTTAGATTGAATTTATTCACCTCCTGCACCTTTTCATTCGTGCCAATTTTCAATCAAGAATGTTCATCAATCTTAATGTTTATTCAAAGGTAAAAGCGTTGAAGTTTCCTAGTGCCCATCGTGATTACATGACTATCCTCAAAACAGTTCTCACTGTTACTTAAAAATCCAAAAGCAAAACGTGGAGAAACGCAGGAGTATTTATTGTTGATGTGCATTAAGTTAATACTTAAAGTATAAATAATACTAGAATTACCAGGACTCAAACAAGTGTAATCAATACATTGACGATTTTCACATACCACAATATTTATGATAACAAATAATTTTTAGAACTGAAACAACCACAAGGTTCGGATTGTTAGCATTCGAAGTCCTTGCCATTTTCACATAGACTATTGAGGGGCCACATAAGGTCATGAATCTCGTATATCGGAAGGATGTTGAACTTTCGCTATGAAACATATTTCAGAGTTAAAGGACTTTAGCATGAATTGAGAGGTGATTTATTCGGTGTCAAGCTAAAATGGTACTAAAAATGTTTGGAGAACTGTTCCCAAGGAAAGCTCAAACAAAATTTGAATTACGAAAAACACTCTCAGCACTATCTGAAACCTTTGTTTCTGTTTAAAATTTTACAAGCCGGAAGCACATTATACTTGACACTTTGAGTGTAGGGTTATTTAGACCTTACGTCCACGAGGTTATTGATTTTCCGGCTCCCCAAGACCCACACTATTCGCAACATTGTCTGAAATTACCTCCACATCAAAGGTTCTGAAAAGAAACGGCAATCCGACATTATCCTCTAGACACCATAGACAGCCAGATCTTGTTAACAATGTCTTTTTTAATTTCATGAAGAGAGTATAACTTTTTAACATTCACCGAGAATAACTTCTTCTACATGAGAATATATTCTTGACAGTCGATTCATACGATATAAATGCATGGATGAAAGAGCATTGACTCTACGCAAGCCAATTCAAATGAAACTTTTAGCAAAATTATCTTACCAAAAGACAGAGGAGCAAACACTTATCATAGAAAGGCCACGAGAATGCTTAAGACGGCATTACGTATCGAGAAGCATCGATTTTTCGTATATGCATTTCTTGGATGATAGCTGTGCGATAACGTTCATAAGCCAACACGATTTCCTCAATTTCCTGTTTCATCTGCCATTTAACCATCAGATCAAAGTCAGAAAGTTTTGAGAGTGGAAACATATTCCATTTCAATGCGTGTTATCATGGCGTCGGATGTGCTTTGACGTTTAAACATCTTTATCCATTCGGTATCTCTGCATGGACCTTTCGGATTGGGAGGAGGCACATAAAGTGGTTTTCAGGCATCATGAACATTTCATTGTTCCATCTCCTCTGCTCCACTGAAATGCAAGAAGAATGGTGTTAGTTAGTAAGAATCTGTTCTGTTTGATTACACGGACGTTCTCTCTGAATGCATTATTACTGTTCTTCGCATAATTCAGATATTTCCGAACTATGAATAGCTTTTTTTGTGATGGCTTTAGCGATGCATTTTAGGACCAGGGAAAGCGATCCTGATCATTTTGCAATAGAGGACTCCGACTCCGGGTGGCAGTATATAGCCTAGTTTTTTAGAAAACTTTAGGCAACCTACTTCATAGATCCATTATAAGCTTTTTTTTACTTTTTTCTTCAGGCTTACCTGAACCTTTATTTTTAGTGATCATTTGCTGTTATCAATTATCATTCATTTGCGATTGAAAGTATTTATCAAATGTCGGCTTTAAGTTGGAAATGCATGCAACTCGGCTCCTTCCCATCTTCTTGATGTGTGCTTCACCACGGTTTTTAACCCTTTCCAGTCTATACAGGCAGGAACAATCCAACCTTCTCCAAAAAAATATGAGGACCCATTTTTCGATTTTGTTATATGCGCTGTAGAGGAGCCCCTCATAATGATTAACGTTTGCGGGCGTCAAGGACGGTAATGTTCTCAAACAAACTAGCATTTCATTTTCCTGCTCCCCCTCCCCTCCGCCGCACCCCTCGTGACTCATGTTGCAGCTAGGACCCCCCCCCCGTTCGATCGACCCGGTCCCCCCCGGGAACCAGGCCCCCTTTCTTCCTTCTCCTACTAAGCCATCCACCGACCCACGTGACCAAAGACAACCCCATCCTTTTTCACACTATCCACGGATTTCATTCCCCTCAAATATGTGTGTACGTGTATCTTTGACGCATGCATGCTGTCTCGGTACTTTTGTTTAGACGGAGAAGTTAGACATCAAGACAGTGACAGCTATGCACGAGGTTAAATAATTTGTTTTGTATCGCCCCCAATCCATAATTTCGTCCCCCCCTCTCCAAGTTATAGGTCCCGGCCACCCCGAGTCCGGGTCCTATCATCCCTTTTGATCATCTGCCCCCGACTCCGAATCAGATCACAGCCCCCCCCCCCCCCATCCCCCCCCCCCCCCCCCCCCCCCCCCCACCCCCCCCCTGCATTTAGACCCTTTAGCGCGACAGGTTCGCCCCTTTTCATGCCTGCCCCCATAGCCCACCCAGAAGCACTTCCCTGTAACACGAACAACGGTTGCCAAAACCCCCCCTACTCATATAAAACTCCCATAGTCGCCCCCCCGCATGGACTATATACCAATAAGATGAGAACACGTGGGTGGGACATTAAAAAAAGAAAGTCGGCTAAGTGTGACAACGATTTCTCGTATGGATGTGCATGGCAAAATGATTAATGCTCGGGACTACAGAAAAATACTTTTCAATTTTGCCTGGTAACTTCATGATTCATACATTTCGAGTATTTAGCGCTATATAAGCTCAAGTGAAAAAAAATTAACTGTAGAAATATTGTAAAATGAATACTTGAAAGAGCTATTGCACGATATAGTAAAATGGTTTCTTTTGCTTGCGGCTCACTAAGGAAAACCGCTGATTCTAAGATCCAAGTGAAATGCGTAAACAATTTAGTCTGCGGAGATAAATGTCCCAATCATATTTTGTCACATACACGCTTCAAGACTGTGGAGAGCTCTAATCTCGATCAATTAAGTTTTTGATATTCACTGGCATATAGCAGTCTAGAGGACGCCAACATTTATATCCAAATTATTCAAAATTTAGGCTCATTTTAACGAAAATTTTCTGTGTCGATGCTGGGAATGTGCAATTCTTTTTAGCAACCTAAAATGCCACAGAGCAACTTCTCTATGATATACTGTAGGGTATGACATCTGTGTTAATGAGTGATAACTATGGCACTCGCTTGCTATGAGATCAACTCTTTGAATGTGTTTGATTTCGAAAACACCATATTCATACAAGCCTTGGGTCAAAGAGATCACATCTTATTCATAGCAAATTCAAACCCCCCCCCCCCGAACCCCCCACCCCCCCCCCCCACCCCGCAATTCATTTGCATGTATCGCGGTCTGTTTGGGTAAGTGTCCTAAGAGCTGTTGAGGCATACCTGCTCTGTTTAGAGAGGGTTACACATTCTTGAAGAACAGATAGCTTCATAACACTGTATGTTATAAATTTAAAAAAGTAGTATATAATTTCAAGATTTTATTTGATCCGTGTATGTAAATCACTCAAAATTCATCCAACTGACCAAACACAACGTGAAACTCATCAGATAGCTAATAATGCTGGGCCTCCCCCCCCACTCAGACAAAACAACGCATTTAAGCGAGAACGAATGACCCCCCAAGATCAGCCCTTTGCCGAAAGCGCGCGCGGGGGGGGGGGTGTTTAGATTTTGAGCGCTCCAAATTACATGAATAAACATTCGATATTTTGTTTGGGAATTCAATTTTGGACGATAAATACTTCAAATTAGACAAACCATAGTCTCTTTTATTAAAGAGATGTGTCGGGAAAGTTGGATATAGTACCAAACAAACTGTCTTTCAATGTTATGACCACTCCACCAAACACAAATACCACATACTTCATGCTAGAAATATGCAAAACTTATACTTCGGTAGAACAACCAAACCCTCACCCCTCTTCAATTCCCCCCACCACCCCTATCTCTCGCGCTTAAATTTTAGATACACACCTAAACCCCCCACCAATATTAACACTACGCTCTCCAGTATCTCTATTTCCACCCACCAAAACGCCCCTCCCCAAACCACGAAAAACCTAAAAGCGTTTGCGTAATTGTGTCAAATTCTTGCTTAATTCTGTGGTTCCCAAGTTTTTTTAATCGCGGCACACTATCTTCCAATTTTCCACTCGAAAGCTTTGTGAATTCGGTTTTTGTCCCCCCGAGCGAGGGTCGACGGTTGTGCATAAAATCTTGAACCAGAAACCATTTCGACACACCTCTCTATTTGTCTGTTCTGGCGCGTCTTTCTTAACCTATTCTCACAACGTGTTTCGCCACTTGGGGCCTTGGCAACAACACCCCCCCCCCCCCCCCCCTCCCTCCCGCCCTCCCGCAAGGCACGCTCTCTTCGCTGTCCTGAACTTAGAGTTCGCTCAAGTGTCTTCTGGAGAATATCGTTCTTCTTCCCTCCTCAATCAACGCATCATATAACTACAACTCAACAACGTGTTTCTCCCCCCCCTCCCCCACACTCTCCATCTTTCCTCTAGATTAATACAGCGCACACTACACAACATCACGACGATTACTGTAAGGTTATTTAATTTCGCGCGGTATTAACATTTCGCCGTTCCCCCCTAAATAGGTTACAGTTTCCAGATCTGCTTATTTGGTAGGCCATGCAAATGTATTATCTCAACGGGGAGAACATGCAAGAATTGCAAATAAAACAGCCCCCCCCCCCCGTCAACTCGCCCCCCCCCGCTTCATTGAACCTTACTAACCCGATTTACTTGTATTTGAAGCACTTTGATGATTCAAGGCGTGACGTCACCCCCCCCCCCCCCCCACTCAAGTGCGGGCATCTTTCATCTAGCTCACTCTGTCACTCTAACATCATATACGTTCTCAATACGGCGCCTCGGCGCGCCGCCCGAAAAAAAAAAAAAAAAAAAAAAAACAAAAAAAAAAAAAAAAAAAAAAAAAAAAAAAAAAAAAAAAAAAAAAAAAAAAAAAAAAAAAAAAAAAAAAAAAAAAAAATAAAAAAAAAAAAAAAAAAAAAAAAAAAAAAAAAAAAAAAAAAAAAAAAAAAAAAAAAAAAAAAAATATATATATATGTAATATAAAAACAAAAAAAAAAAAAAAAAAAAAAAAAAAAAAACAAAAAAAAAAAAAAAAAAAAAAAAAAAAAAAACAAAAAAAAAAAATAAAAAAAAAAAAAAAAAAAAAAAAAAACAAAAAAAAAAAAAAAAAAAAAAAAATAAAAAAAACAAAAAACAAAAAAAAAAAAAAAAAAAAAAAAAAAAAAAAAAAAAAAATAAAAAAAACAAAAAAAAAAAAAAAAAAAAATAAAAAAAAAAAAAAAAAAAAAATAAAAAAAAAAAAAAAAACAAAAGAAAAAAAAAAAAAAAAAAAAAAGTTAGTCAGCGTGCGGAAAATTAGATAGACGACACATCAAGGATTTTGTCAATTTTTATCGTGTCTCTTACTTATTTTCGGCACGCTGACTAACATTTATTTGTATTGAGAATGTTTAGATGATGTGAAGGATGAAAATGCTGCTCACGGGGGGCCTGAATCATCAGTATTTCAAATATCAAGTAAAATCGGGTTGTAGCGCCAAAAGCTAGAAGCATTTATGTGCCAAAATCTTGCATGTTCTCCCGTTGAGGTAATGCGCTTGCGCATTGACATAGTTTGGTGTATGTTGCACTTCCTATATATATGAACTTTACCGAATACATAATCTAAAGCTACATTTATCATAAAAATCTCAAAAGAATTGTTAACTCATTTTTTCGCGGGTGGTATTTAATTTTCGCGGTTGTCATCAAACGCGAAGGTCGCGAAGGTTTAATAGCCATTTACAGTATTTAGTTCCCGACGATAGTTCACATAAGTTGAAAATGGTTATTCCGATTTTGAATGGGGATTCTCATCGATAACCATCATGATGATTATCATTTATATCAGCACATTGAGAACCTAGAAACAGAAGTCCTGTTGCTCAATCCAAATAAAACTTTACCTAAAAGTACAAATTGGTGGAAAAAGCCTTCCACAACATTCTCGATTTCCTCGGGTGGTACATCAATCATATCTCCGTTCGTCTTTTCAGCACAGTATAATTACATTCTCTACTGAGCATACAGTTGCTTGCGAATTCATCATAAAGTAAGCTCGGCCAGTCATAGAGGTTTGACTTGCTGAGGTGTAGATGACACGGAAGCGGCTTTCGCAATATAGCTATATATGTATCTGTCTCATAATGATCTGTTGTCGCTCACATCGTTTCGCATAGCAGATTTGCGTCACAATCACGAGCACGATAACCTTTCCGGGAACATATGATGATTTTGGCGAGTCTCAAGGGAATGCCGATAGTACAGTTTCGCTCTTGAACTGCAGCAACAGTGATCACTTCAACTTTGAATTATAATGGAATTGACTTTCTGATGTGATGACATCGACATATTGAATTAGATGACAGCCATCTTTCTCACTGAATAAATACATTCTCTTGGACCTTCTCGTGTTGAATATAATACATATGATTGCTTCTATGATCTATCTCTACGAATGGAGTAGTCAAGTGAGCAGCAATGGGTCGAAGATAATCAACGATTGTTACTATTGTGCAAAACATTCGACCATGGATGAGAACCAAAGTCGCCGGTGCAGAGAAATGAAACCACATTCATAAGTAAGAGAGGAGGTATTTCTCGAAGCTAATTATCTTCGTAATCGAATTCTATGCTTCGAGACGTTACCTGCGGTATCTGGTAAGAGAAGGGATGTTTATGTATTGAGGCAGAAAATAATAATATTTAAAATGCCTCAAAGGAGGAATGTGAGGTAGAAATTGAAGCATTAAAGTCAGTAACACAGCGCTGTCAAACAAGAAACCAAGTAAAGATAACGCACGTATAGAGAAAAAATTGCATAAATGGGAATCGTGAATTTGCAGTTTGTTCATGTACTGAGATGAAGAAGTTAGTCCGAAGAGCAGTATTGCAGATGGAAATATCATATTTGCCTGAGAAAGTATTCACTTCTCTTAACATTCGCTATTTCTTTTTTGACAATCTTTGATACTTTGTTGAATAGATTAGCTAAACGTTATTTTTTTTTAATAATAATAATTTCTTTATTGTCTCAAACGGTACATTCTTTGAGCACATTACAAAATCCGAAGAAATACATAGGCTGCAAAAGTCATAAAAATCTAAAAAAACATCACATAAAACTCACTATTTACAGAACCTTATGAACGATTTCTTCAATCGCTCAGTCTTTGCACGCTGAGGATAAAAAACACTAGCATTTCCTATTGCTACTGCCCGAACGTTCAGAAAAGTTCTCCGTAAGATGACATTAATGTTTGATATGTGTGCTGGATTAATTTATTTATTTCAATGTAATGGGTGGTAACAAAATTACATGTAAGGCGAGAATAAATCATTATAAGGTGAGCGCTCAAATTATTTCTTATAGCGCCCTATTCTCAACTCGGATAGTTTTTTGCTATCTTACAATACTCCGGAAGATTTACAGAAAGCTTGAAACGGTTGTGGATTAACAATTGAAAGCTATTGATCCAATTAATAATGTTTTGTTGATGATCAACAACAATATAACAGAATGGAACCACTAATATTATTACCAAGCATTAACTCAGAAACATTAGGATGGTCTGGGCAATTGAAGTGTATTGTGGATTATGGGTTGCATTCAAGTAAGTGATATGTGACATTACTAGCTTTGACTTCTCAACTGTCTTCCCATTCACCAAGATGATTTTTACAAGAATTGCTAGTATTTTCGAGATGTAAATATCATTTCGAACTCACTTGTATAGATGTAGGATCAACTGTGAATTAAATATCTGATTGAGATAGCGCCTGGTTCGCCGGAATATTATATATTACAAAATAAACACAATTGTTTTCTGCGGTTATTCTCCAGATGTTCGGAAGCACTAAATTATGTTTCATTTTTCTCATGTATATCAAAAAAATGGCCTATTCTAATTATATTCTTTTTAGCTTAAGTTCAGTTATATGCACAGAAATGAGAAACGTGCATGCGGATTATAAATCAGACAAGAAAAAGACATAAAAGGCAAATTCTGCTATTTACTTTCGCGCAAACGGAATACAGTTTCTCGCTTTTGAGACGAGAGATTGACAGGAAAACCACAAAACTTCACAAATTATTGGGATTAGAGCCTGAATGTTTGGAGACTCACTTCACTCAAGCCGCAGCAGCTCTGAACCGTTATTCTGTAAGGTTCATGTGTATCAGGCGTTCTACTGTGTGCCAGAGTGGACTATCTTGACGGATCTGAGCAATTTTCTCCTATGGTTTTAATATGATCTCGTAATTCTGAGATGAGAAATCTCATCGCCACTGGAGCGGTATCTGAGTTAGACACGAGTATAATTCCTTTCCGCCGGGGTTGTCAGACATTAATTGTCTATTCCCTGCCATACTTAAAATTTTACAATTAATAATTTGGAGTCTCTAGTCAATTAATTGCCAATTATTGATTGCATTGTTTTGGCAATGGGATAAGCAGTCGATTGACTATTTAACCTGCAATTTGTCACCTACTCACGATCGTAAGAAAACCATCCCACCTTCAGTGATTTATTTAGACACAAAGCTTGCTAAACATCTCTTCTTCACAAACTGATCGCTTTTAGGATTCTAATCAGTAACTATTTGGTGCACAAAGTATTTTTAGTATCTCTTCATCCAATATTCGATAGGTTGGACGGTTAGACGTTCTTCTACATGGCAATTTGTTATCACACCCTATAGGTGCGCAGATGGAAGCATACCTAAAATGAAGCTTTTGCTCAAAATGTAGAATTCAAACAGTAAGTGCCTGCATAGATGTAAACGGCATTAGCTAACTGCCTGGATTAGATGGAATGGCAGCCGCGACCTCAATCACGAACTCCTACAAAAAGACACGGCTATCATATACTTACAAGGACTAACTTTCTGAATTGGATCTGTCGATTGATGAGAAGTCGGAGAACTAGACTGGGCGGCAATTATGGGGGACTGTTGGTCGGGGGGTTTGGTGTGGGGGCTGGAAGGGCAGCGCGTTTTATGGATGGCGGTTTTTTCTGACATCTCGCGGAAACATAAGGTGTTGAATTTTGAGGATTCAAAAATTGGCAATGTGAAATATCAAACGGCGCCTTACAGCAAACATCGTTGAAGTTGGAGGTTGATGAAGAAGCAATGCAAATTGAAACAGAGTGTTATAGGAAATATTGAGACATTAAGAAAGAAGATCGGCCAGGGTGAATGCATCGACGTTTACGGGTATTGTCAGTAAATATAATCTTGCTATGTCTGAGGAAATGTACCCTTTGCCATTACTTGTATAATGTATCACTTAACAGTTGATATAACGACAAGAGACTACCAACGGTACATTTATTTGGTCTTGATTGAGTTTTAACAGTCATTAAGCAGATCATCATCTTTTCGAAATTTAAAACCTATTACCTAACACCACTGTTCTTAGCAGTATACGTCAAGTATGAAGGTGCTGTACTCGCGATCTATAGTGTGATATTGATCAAAAAGAATTCTGAGGACTGTTCGATAACTTCATGAATAGATGTATGTAGCTAAGAGCATTCCTTCATTTACTGTGTAAATGAATGCTTGCCGAATTTTGCTAAGTACTTGATGATAACATTTATCTGGTTTTGAGGCAAAGTTTGATCTATGTGAATAAAGCTAATGATGGTTACATGACAGTTTAAACCTGCAAATGATGTCAATAGCAAAAAATTCCACTTTTGGGCTATAAAAAAATCCACAGATTTTGGATATCTGCACTACAACACTCCCAGCTTTTGGCGATTTCCTGGATAAACATCCAAGTTCTTGGGAATTATGCATAAAATTCACAGTTTTGCGAATCCATGAAAACAAAATCCAAGCTTTTGTCCGATTTCAAGATAAACAAACACAGTTTGGGGTTATTATGCATGAAAATCCACGCATATGGGATTTCCATGCACTACAACAATAACTTTAGGTGACGATTTCTTGCATGCAAAACAAACAAATTTATATTGGCCGATTTATGCACTACAACCAATCCCAGGTTTTGGCGATTTTATGATGCAACATCACAGTAATTGGTCAATATAGCAGACCCTCAGTTATTGGCCCGCTTTCATGCATGCAAATCGTTTTTTAGCGGTATTATGATGCAACAATCACAATTTTGGCATTATGCATAACAATCACAATTTTGGGGCGCTTTCCTATGCACTGCAAAACACCATTTGGGAATTCCTGCCTACAAACTAGGATTTGGCGATTTCATGCACAGCTAAATTCACAATTTGGGATTTCATGCCTGAACCTCCAGTTTTTTGGCGATTTCCATGATGCAACAATCCACAGTTTTTTGGATATCCGGCACAGCAACAATCACCGGTTTGGCGCTTCAGCACTACCACAATCCCTGCTTTTGGCGATTTATATGCTCTGCAAATCACGAGTTGGCGCTTTCATTCATAACCATCCACAGTTTGGCCGCTTTCCATTCACTAAACAATCACCGTTTTCGCGATTTTATGAACAACCACAATCACAGTTATGGCTATTTAATGCATGCCCAATCCACGCTATTTGCGCAGTTAAGCAACAAACAATCCGCATTTTGCCGATTTCATGATACCCAATCAGTTTTGGCGATTTCATACACTACCACAATCCAAGCTTTTGGACGATTTCCATGCTGCAACATCACCGCTTTTGGCGATTTCATGCACAACAACAATCCACAGCTTTTGCGATTTCCAAGCATACAAATCCAGTATCTTTGGTCCCGATATCATGCACTACAAAATCTAGCTTTTGGTTTGCTCTGACCGTCGCGCTTCGCCCTCGAGCTCGTCCGCGATACGCCGGCGGATTCGAGTAATACCCCCCGATTCGCGCGCCGGCCTTCTCAGGCTGATCCCCTACGGGGATTTCTTACTACCAACATAAATTTTTGCGTTTCATGATACAACAATCAAGTTTTAAGGGATTTTCATGATACAAAATTATAGCTTTTGGCGAATATGCACTACACAATCAAGTTTTGGGATTATCATGATTGCACAATCCAGCTTTTGGCGATTTCATGACAAACAATACACTTTGGCCCGATTTTATTGCACTACAACAATCACTGTTTTGGCGATTTATGCATAACCAATATGTTTTGGTCCGTTTCTTGCATGCAACATCCAATGCTTTTGGCGATTTCAGTGCATACAAGCAATCACAGCTTTTTGGCGATTCTATGGCACTACAACACGCCAAGCTTTTGGCGATTATTCACATACAACAATCAAGTTATGGCGATTTCTGCACTGCAACAATACGCTTTTGGGCTTTACATACCATAAATTTTGGGAATAACATGCACTACAAAACTAAGTTTTTGGGATTTATGCATACAACCAATCATAGCTTTTGGGAATTCTTCACTAAAAATCCATGTTTGGTCCGAATCTGTGCACTCAAAAATAAGCTTATGGACGCTTTCAGATACAAATAACTTATGGCGATCTACGATTGACAACAATCCAAGCTTTTGGCGATATTGTGCATCCAAAATTCAAGTTTTGGCCGATATTAGAAACCACTACCATTTGGCGGGATCATGCCTGCCAACAATCACAGTTATGGCGATTTCATGATACAAAAATCACAGGCTTTTGGATATTCTTCTCCCACAACGGTTATGGGAATTCCATTAGACAACAACACAGTTTTGGCTGATCTATTCAACAAAAATACAATTTTGGCGGGATCTTGCACAAACAATCACGTTTTTGGGATTTCTGCATACCGAAACACAGATTTTAGGCGATACCCTGCATACACAATTCACGCTTTTTTGCCGATTTCCATTCATATCCACTCCCGTTTGGCCGATTTAATTCATACAACATCACAGTTTTGGCCCGTTTCCAAGCACTACACCATCCAGCTTTTGGGATTTCAATTCATACAACAATCCACAGCTTTTTGGCCAATTTCATTCATACAACAAATCCGTTTATTTGGGATTTATGCCTAAACATCAGTTTTTTTGGCGATTCAAGCTTAAAATACAGTATTTGGATTTTATGATACAACAATCCAGTTTCTTTGGCGGGATCTATGCATGACAACAATCCACAGTTTTTGGCGATTTCATGACTACAACAAATCCCGTTTACTAATAGGCGATTTATTGCACAAAAAATCCACAGTTTTTGGGAATTCTAAGCACTACAACAATCCAGCTTTTGGGATTTCCTGCATACACATTCACAGCTTTGGCCGCTTTCCCTGCAAGCAACACTCAGCTTGGCGAATTCCAGCACTACAACAATCCCAGTTTTGTCCGATTTCATGACTACAACAATCCGCTTTTAGGGTCGATTTCCAGTCATACAAACAATACAGCTTTTGGCGATTTCATGACTGCAAAATCCACAGCATTTGGGCGATTTCTGCACAAACAAATCATCTTTGGCCGATTTCCATGCACTACAAAAATTCAGTTTCTTTGGCGAATTATGCTACAAACAAACCATAGTTTTGCGATATCTTATACAAAAACTCATTTTGGCGAAACTTCATGTTCCAAAAAATCCAGTTTTTTGGGATTTCTGACTCCAACAATTAAAGCTTTTGGGTATCATGATACAAACAATACGTTTGGCGATTTCCATGCATGAACAAAACAGCTTTTGGCGATTTAATTCACTACACAATCCCAATTTTGGCGATTTCCATGCACTACAAAAATCACAGATTTTTGGCCGATTACCATGATACAACCCTTATCGTATTTGGGTCAATTGCCTAACAAAAGTTTTGGGCGATTACATGACTACAAAATCACAATTTTGCGATATCCATGATAAATATCCCAGTTTATGGCCGCTTTATTCCCTACACACTCGTTATTGCGATTTCATGCTATTCAACCAATCCAAAAGTTTTTTTTTTTGGGGGGGGGTGGCCGTATACTTGCCTACAACTATCAACGCTTTGGCGCTATCATGCACTGAAATAAAGTTTTGGCATTTATGACTAAAAATCACATCATTTGGCCGATTTCATTCCTACAACACTCAGCTTTTGGCCGCTTTCCATTACTACAACAATACAGTTTGGCTGAATTAGATGCAAACTCCACGCTATTGGCGCTTTCATGGCACTGCAACACTAAAACGCTTTTGGCCGTTTCATTCTGAACCCAATCAGTATTTTGGGATTTATGCACTACAACAATCCACAATTTAGGGAGTTCCATTGCATAAACACTACAGCTTTTGGCCGGGATCATGACTACAACAATCAAGCTTTTGGGATTTACATGCATACACAACACAGCTTGTGGTGATTTCTGCACTCAACAATCAGCTATATTTGGCGCATAACATGCACTACAAAATCCACAGATTTTGGCGATTACCTGCCTACCACAATCAAGCTTTTGCGGGATTTTGACTAAAAAATCACAGCTTTTGGCCGATTTCCATGAGACACACACTCACAGTATTGGGATTTCATGCACTACAACAATCACAATTTTGGACGATTTCCATGCACTACAAAATCCACGTTTTGGCCGGGATCATGTACCACAATCCAAGTTATGGCCGGCTTATGCACAGCACAATCCACAGCATTTGGGCCGATTTCTGTACAAACAATCCACAGGCATATTGGGCGATTTCATGCCATAAACAATCCACAGTTTTGGGATTTCTTAAACAACACTCAAGTTTTGGGGGATTCTGCTAAACAATCCAGCTTTAGGCGATTTCCATGCAACTAAAAATAAGTATAGCGAATTAAAGCACTACAACAACACGCTTTGGTTATATTATGATACAAAACAAGATTTTTTGCGAATTATGACTAAACAATAAAGTTTTTTGGGATTTTATGAACTACACCAATCAGTTTTGGCGGAATTGTGATACACAACACAGCTGTTGGGTTTCTTGCATACAACATCAAGGTTTATGGCGAGTTTCATGCAGAACATCAGCTTTTGGCGATATTATTGCCTACAACATCAGTATTTGGCCGATTTAGGGCCATACAAAAAATCCGTTTTGTTGGGATTTATGCACCTACAACATCCCAGTTTATGGCGATATTTATGACTAAACAAACACAGTTTTTGGCGATTTCTCATGCCCTACAAAATCGTATCATTGGAATTAAGCATCCTAAAATAGTTTTGGTATTTCATGCCTCACATCACGCTTTTTGGGATCCTTCCATGCATAACAATCCAAGCTTGTTGCGATTTACTGATACAAAATCCACCGTTTAGGCCGATATCTGTGCACTAAAAATCAGTTATTTGGCCGCTTTCCATGCTACATATCCACAGCTTTTGGCCGATTTCCATGCACTACAACAATCCACAGCTTTTGGCCGATATCTATGCACTACAACAATCCACAGTTTTTGGCCGATTTCTATGCACTACAACAATCCAGTTTCTTTGGCCGATTTCCATGCACTACAACAATCCATGCACTACAACAATCCACAGCTTTTGGCCGATTTCCATGCACTACAACAATCCACAGCTTTTGGCCGATTTCCATGCACTACAACAATCCACAGCTTTTGGCCGATTTCCATTCACTACAACAATCCACAGCTTTTGGCCGATTTCCATTCACTACAACAATCCACAGCTTTTGGCCGATTTCCATGCACTACAACAATCCACAGCTTTTGGCCGATTTCCATGCACTACAACAATCCACAGCTTTTGGCCGATTTCCATGCACTACAACAATCCAGTTTCTTTGGCCGATTTCCATGCACTACAACAATGCAGTTTCTTTGGCCGATTTCCATGCACTACAACAATCCACAGTTTTTGGCCGATTTCTATGCACTACAACAATCCAGTTTCTTTGGCCGGGATCTATGCACTGCAACAATCCACAGTTTTTGGCCGATTTCCATGCACTACAACAATCCAGTTTCTTTGGCCGATTTCCATGCACTACAACAATCCACAGTTTTTGGCCGATTTCTATGCACTACAACAATCCAGTTTCTTTGGCCGGGATCTATGCACTGCAACAATCCACAGTTTTTGGCCGATTTCCATGCACTACAACAATCCAGTTTCTTTGGCCGATTTCCATGCACTACAACAATCCACAGCTTTTGGCCGATTTCTATGCACTACAACAATCCAGTTTCTTTGGCCGATTTCCATGCACTGCAACAATCCACAGTTTTTGGCCGATTTCTATGCACTACAACAATCCAGTTTCTTTGGCCGATTTCCATGCACTACAACAATCCACAGCTTTTGGCCGATTTCCATGCACTACAACAATCCAGTTTCTTTGGCCGGTATCTGTGCACTACAACAATCCAGTTTCTTTGGCCGATTTCCATGCACTACAACAATCCACAGCTTTTGGCCGATTTCCATGCACTACAACAATCCACAGCTTTTGGCCGATTTCCATGCACT
This sequence comes from Prostheceraeus crozeri, assembly GCA_907163375.1. Taxonomy (NCBI): domain Eukaryota; kingdom Metazoa; phylum Platyhelminthes; order Polycladida; family Euryleptidae; genus Prostheceraeus; species Prostheceraeus crozeri. The sequence goes on along the minus strand of CAJQUW010009453.1, from coordinate 230 downwards.
ACAACAATCCACAGCTTTTGGCCGATTTCCATGCACTACAACAATCCACAGCTTTTGGCCGATTTCCATGCACTACAACAATCCACAGCTTTTCGCTGGGATCTATGCACTGCAACAATCCACAATTTTGGCCGATTTCCATGCACTACAACAATCCACAGCTTTTCGCTGGGATCTATGCACTACAACAATCCACAGTTTTTGGCCGGGATCTATGCACTACAACAATC
>CAJQUW010009452.1:0-213461 GCA_907163375.1 Prostheceraeus crozeri | reverse complement strand
CATTCAAATTCACCCTACTGATGCAGAATTTTACGCTGAATCCGAATCTGGCCTCCGTTTTCCCATCCGATGCCTCGTTTTGACGCTACAGCCCAAAACGTCCAAAATTCTAACTCTGTCGTTTTTCGACAGTCTCCCAAAATCTTAAATGGCGTCTCACATCTAAACGAAGACAGATATGAACAAGCCGATTCTTTCAGTGAATTTGTCTCACTCTTAGCTTTCAGACGAGCTATGGCACGACAAAATCCGTCCACTGGAAGCCAAGATCGAAGCGAGCTCTCCCGAGGGGGGGGAGGTCAGCGAAAATTTTTCTCTCCGATTGACTTGAAACTCACCATACCGATGCAGAATTTCACGCTGAATCCGCATCTGGCCTCCGTTTTCACATCCGAGCACTGCTTCCACTCGAAACAGCCCATTTTCAACCCAACATTCATCAGATTGCACGAAAAACATCACACACTATAGCCTCAAGACAAAACCTGGCGGTCGCCCAAGACCACCACGACACTCTGCCGTTCCAGAGGGGGGGACGTCAGACTCGAAGCACCACGGCGGCCGACCACGAGACTCTGCCGTTCCAGAGGGGGGGACGTCAGCGACGGCGGCCATCTTGCGCGGTCCAGTGGTGGAGTTTTGCTTACTACTGATGATCTACTTAAAATAAAAAAATATATAATATCCATGTATGCAGTGGCGATTTCTCAGGGTAATTAAGGTAAACAGTGTTTGCTGTCAAATTATCATGTTAAACCAACTTTTACCGTTTCTTGATGATAGAGCAGTTCATCCTTACTCTCGGTGTCTTAAAAAGTTAATAAAAATTAATTAAAATACTTAAAATTAAAATAAAATTTTAGAAAGTTAAGTCTTAATGTAGGTAATGATTAATATTTGTATTACTATATCTGAAGCTTATTAGTAAAACATCAGAAAATGATGAAATCTACATGGTGAAAGAAGATTCAATGCTACAGATCTGAGATGACTATTTATCAGCATGGAAACAAACGTTTGTTGATAAACGTCTTCAAATAATATCTCGAGTTGGCAAACGTCAAGGCAAGTTAAGGTAAATACTCCTCTCAAACTATGCCCAGTATTGCGAGAATGATATCTGTCTTACTTCTTCGGTATGAGCGAAGCACGTTAACCGATTGACTCGTGTGTTTGTGTAACCGACGGATATTTTTGATCTTGGATGTCTTATCATATTAATGACAGAACGTTGAGACAGATACCCGTATCTTGAAGTTCTACTAAATGTGAAATCGTCTATACGAAGAAACCGATGAAACATACCGATGAAACATACCGTCTATACCGATGAAACATTTCAAGATATCATAAGAGAAGCAAAATCATTGACAGAGTGTTCGGATAATGTGCCAATTGATTTACCACTCACTCTCCCGGAATCTCATGGTCTATTTGTAAATTTTGTGAACTCGATTGATAGAACTTGTTCATCCCTCAAAGAACGGTTTCAAGATATTGAAGAACTGAAGCCATTTCAGCTACTTGATATCAAAAGGTTTCCAGTTTATTCAAAGCTACGTGTATTTCCTAATAATTTGTTTTGCTCTATCGATATAGACAAGATGCATGTTTTGCCAGACAAATTGCGTGCTGAATTGCAAGTTTAGCGTAAGACTAATGAGTTTGTTGGTCAGACAGCAAGTGCATCACGGTTTTTGAATCTGTTGATGCGTTATTTTTCTGATACTTTTCCCGAGATTGAAAAGTTACTCAAAACACTCACCACGTTTAGCGTGTCCATAGTTGTTGTTCTGACAGATCCTTCTCTACTCTCAAAAGATTTTCTAGGACAATGAGAGGTTGTTTGTCTTTTCTTTCAATTGAAAAATAACTTATTGCCCACATGATAAAAAGTGGCCCTGAAAAATGGCAAAAATGTTATCGACATTCTTGCAACGTCAGAAAAAAGAAAAGATTGAAGAAAAAATGAATGTTGAACTGGAATGCTTTGTTTTTATCTCATTTAGAAGGTATGTACATATGCTGTATATACTCGTACGTGCATGTATTTTAAAACGGTATGATAAAAGGCGAACAATTACATAACAGTTGGACCTGCCGTTTGCCTATTAATTCTAAGTTTGATGGGTATAGGTGTTTACCTCGGAATGAGAGAAAATAGTCGCCCCAGAATAGAGAAAAAAGTATGCAAGCAAAACATCCTTTATTTTAAGTTCGAATTTCCAATAGATTTAAAATGTACAAAAAAGACAATACTTTGATGTCCCGTGCCTTCAAAAGGTCGACAGAACTAGGTGGACGTCAATCTATACAAATATTTATGTAGCATGATATGTTTGTGCTATAAATGTGTATATTTAAATACTTATAACAAAAACATTATAATATTTAAAAATTATAAAAAATATAAATAACATCAGTGTCCAAGCTGTAGGACTGCATAACAGGCTGATCTGAGCTTGTTTTTCCTGGCTTTGTCGTGCGGCTGATAATCACAATAATTACAGAGTGCCAGATCGTCTGGGAATTGAATAGAAAGATGTCCTCAGACTTGAGCAATTGTTGTGCTTTCAAGTCTGTGAGGACATAAAATAGCAAATTCCTCATAACTTATAAATTTGTGACATAGTTGACATATTTGACATATGACACATTCATAAAATGATCACATGGTTGTTATCATAAAACACCCTAAGGAAATGTACACCAGATAAATTGATTGACACCATTTTTGAAATGCTTGGAATTTGCATGATCTGAATAGGCCCAAGTTAACTTTTTCAAATGCTATGCGAGATTAGTATAACATTGTAATTAATGAAGTCTACCGAGAAAGTCAAGTCTGGCTTTCTTCAGACAGATCATTTAAATGCGCCTGGAAAGCTGAGCAATAGACGCTATCTCAATACCATAATGCATTCTAACAAGGACATTTTTCAGTTCTCTCAGTTCCTCGTTCAGTTGGCGATTTTGGTCTTTCACTCAGTTCGCAGTTAATTTCAATTTTGCGCTAAGCAGCTCAGTTCATCGTCCAATTAAATGAAAAATGTACGGTTTACTTTGCAGCTCTGATAATGTGCACACAGATTTGGTACTTGCGATTATTGACATATTGAGTATCTATAATAAAGCCAACCCTTCACAATATCAACAACTAACTGTTTATTATCCTGTACTTCACATTATGTCAATTTCAAGACAATTGCTTTGTTTTCATTTAGCTGTTCATTTTTATAATTGTCGAAATAAGTGTAGCAGACGATCTATCAGTATCTCAGGGATATTCAACTTGACCTCAAAGTCACTAGTCCCCGGGTTTTCAGAACTCGTGATCGCCGGGTAAAATTCACTTAAGGTTCAGATTCGAAGCAAGCCGTGGAAGTATAACGGCTACTTTTATGTGGAAACCACATAATTTGCCCTTTCCAGACTATTAGCACATTTTGTTGATATTTTTAGACGACTTCCTTTGATCAAAACATGATACGAAAGCTCCCGAGGGATTCTGGCGTTGCCTGGGATTCCCGGACTCGGCCAGCATCCTATTTGGATGAAGAAGCAACACCCGATGTGGTGAGCAAAATACAAAGCTCTACCAGTAACACAATATTGCTTTGCTGTTCATTGATTTTCAATATTGAACTTAGGTTAACTACCATGAGCGTTGAATTATCTTAACTCATATCAGAGTACATAAAATATCTCGCACATGTGAAATGTCTCATCTTGAATAAAATGTCTCGCAAACGTCACTCCCCTTGTCGCCTCCGTGGCACGACAGATGTCGCCACAACTGAGAAGTCTTGCATAATGGCCTTTTGTATGATACTTCAGCTAATTTTACTCATGATTCATGTCTTTTCCAAGAATTCTTCAATACAGGAAAATGGGAAACCAAATGTTCTAAAAATATCACCAGCGGTAGTCTGAATTTATATAAAGACAGATGCCAGCTCTTTGAACAAGATTACACACGAGGAAACTGTCGGTAAGTTATTCTTTCTATGCTCTCAGATGTATAGAGATTTGCATGTTTTGTACATGTAGTAACAAGATATTCTATCTACCATTTCTCTGTAGAAAAAAATGATAGAGATAAGTTTAACTTGTCAAAGCCAATGATTACTCGTAACAATGGGAAAATGCATCCTGTAGAACTAAACGTGAATAGATCGGTGTCTTCTCATTTCGCATAATATCAACTTGTATAACCATTTTCCATTGTTTCATTGCGTATAAAACTGGAATATCTGTCATGTTTTATATTCTTTCATTTATCCCATTGATATGAGAAAAACATATTTCTTTAAGAAGGGTAGAAATACAATACTGACAGCTTATTTGATATTACACGTCATGCGTCAAACACAGTTTTATACGAATTGATCCACCTGTGTTATACGATGCGCTACAAAGTTAAGAAATTGCGAAACCGGAAAACGAAAATTAGACAACAAAGAGTTATACAAATTGAAACTATGCGATACGATACGATGTCAATAGATCAATTGAATGATACACAATTTATATCAACTTATGCGTATTGATTTCGCAATGCGCGATGCGCACCTTCACTTGAAAAATGCAACAAAGGATACCTGCCACGTACCTCCTACATCAAGGATGACTAGGAGTTGTAACATAGCAGAAAATTTTCAAACAGTTAAATGCGAGAAGTGTTCAATCTGAATATTAATGTTCATCGATTACGATGAAACCTCTTCAAAAGTTGGAACATCACATTTGTGTTAGTTCGACTTTGTTAATATATGCTCTGTTGCTTTATAAGATATAAAAGCAAGTGATAAGAGGTTAAAAGAAATAAGAATTATTTGGCAAAATTGATCAAGATAGCGATGGCTATTTGACTGAAAAAATACTCTCCGACCGCATTGTGAATGTTTTAGTTTGGGCACGTTCTCCCGGGTTATCTGAGCCAGACTTACCAGGAGCTTTGAATATTTTTTATTTGTCTCCATTGGAAAAAGTATAGAATAAGCGCTGAATATTTTTGAGACTATTTTAAAAAAGTTTAAGTCTATTTAAGCTTCAGATTACCACAAAATCCGCATTCTTCTAGCATTGTATGATAGTATTTTGGAAAACTATTGGTGCCAATTACTAGGTACATAAAAAAAATTGAGTGTGTTTCCAAATTTTTGTGCTTTCCTAGCAGTGAGTGTCGATGTGACGTCATGTCAGAACATCAGCACATTGAAACACATGTTTAAGTCAGATGTCTTGCGGCTTAGTTGCTAGAGAAAACTTGGGATGCTACCACCAAGGAAACGATTCCATTCCGTTGGATTCAAATATTTTTAATGCTTATATACTTGGTCGTTACCGAAATCTTGTAGTTGTCCCATAAAAGGATACTTTATTGCTTGCTCTTTGATACTGAGCATTGAAGTATTGGTTTACCGTTGAGTTATCATCATATTGTCGGTTGTCCTATTTACCATTTGTCTAGACACAGGTCACGTGACTTTACTAGAATGATGTAGAATAAGTATTTGGAAGTGATTAGAGTAATATCCTACACTACAGGATGCGAGGAAATGACAAAATAATCTGATGATCGCTATTTCTCGGAATTATAAAACATACGTGACAATTTTTCATTGATGAACTTATTACATTCTTTAATGACTCACTTGATAATAACTTCATTTTTTATCTTCTCGAATGAAGTTGGACCGGTTTCTTGAATATTTGGGATTGGAACCAACAGTTTTAGTCGTTTTGCAAAGAATATGCTGTTGAGAATATAAAAGGAAATTTAATCAGACTACAATAACATATCTATATCACGCATACATAGCTTGCCTATCCACATTCATTTCTAAAGTAATTTTCCAAGTTTTGTTGGATGATAAGAAAATTGATAGCGAAAGCAAGCATCAACTAAATACTCTCAGGAGATCAACATCAAGTAAGATGTATTACCTGTTGGGAACCACCAGTTCTAGGATGACAGGTTTGTGGCGTTGGGAACCAACAATTCCAGGATGATAAGTTTCAGATGCTATGAACCAACAACTCAAGCAACTAATTCCAGTATGGAAAGTTTGAGATGTTGATAATAAGAAAATTGATTGTAGTAAACAGCAGTCAAATTCTCTCAGGAGAGCAACATTGTGTAAGATATATTGCTTTCATGGCTAGAATTGCTATCGCTCAAATGCTATCAGATTCGTGAATTGGTCTCGACAATTATACACGCATATAAAGCGATATAACAGATGCTAACAGATGTATTTTAGACGACATATAATGACATCAAAAGCAATTTATCAGTATGTATACACCCTGCTTATCCAGTGTTGATTTACAATAGCTTGAATATTTGTTTTCACGACAGAAGATGACAATACACAGCAATGACATTGTCACTAATAATTTTCTAGTGAATTAACACAAGCGTGTATATCATGCATTTTCAGCATACACTTGTTTGCATGCTACGGAAAAGATATAACGAAGGTAAGATGATGACCAGTTTGATAAATAATCCTTCTGAATTTACTTTTGAAACAAATAAAAGCGTCAGTGAATTTTTCCAGAACTTTCGCTCATTTTCTTTTGAGCAACAACAGAAAATAATTTTAAGCAATTCTAAAATTAGCTTAACTCCACCAATTCTAACAGGCAATTGATCTTTCGGCTCAACTTATGGCATGAACACAGGATTCATATGTTGCAAAGAACGTTCATGCCTTTTAAATTTCATTCCTGGACTTTCCTTCCCTGTGATAATTTGATCTAAATCGAGATTCACAACCATATTGATCAGGATCCATCAAAGCCGTCTAAAAGCCCGTAAATGAGACTTCTTGAACTTGGTTATGTCCCAATAAAAAAGGCATCGTTGAATCAACAAATTATACAAATACAATACAATACAATACAATACAAATTATAAAACTTGAAGTTTGATCTTGACGCATAAAGGCGGTTTGCAAGATGTTCACATTCCATTGATAAAATTAAAGTTTACATTCTTTATGTTGTAGCAAAATTTTGATGAAATTTACTGTTGATAATGAATATACTATTGATCAAAGTTATCCTGCTACGAAATGCTCCAAGGATTAACAGCAAAAATAACTCAATGCTAAATCCAGAGTGAATGAATCTGTTTGCGTTAGTAAATCTCATATCGTATGTCGAAGAATCTGAGGGACGAAAAAAGCATGCATTTTGAGCAAAAATGATTTCAAAAATTGCTGTGAAACAATCTATGTTATTAATCCTACCTTACTGCCTCGTAGTTCATGAAATACGAAACACTCTAATCTAATTATCTTATTTGATTATGATTTCAATTGACACCTAAAAAGCAAATTTATCAAAACTATCGGTAAGATATCAAACAATGTTATAAATGATATTAGTGCATAAATTAATGATATTCAGGCTTGATCATAAGGATTGCAGAACACAAGTTCGTCTGAGTATAGACTAGAAAAATGTCATCAGACTTCTACAATTCAAGAAGAAACACAAAAAGCCTCTTCGTCCTTCTAGGGTGAAATGCGTCGTCTGAGGCTCACGAAGAATGCTTATCGTTCAAGTCTGAGGATATCTTTCCATTCATGATGACAAGCAAAAATTCATTGAATGTGAAGATTCCTTGACCTGGCATTGAAATTTACTTTTATGATTATTGTTAGATATTGAGTGGAAAAGCAGAATACATTAAAGCCCGCGATGTACATGCATTTCGCCTTATTCTTCAGAGTATCATGAGTCGGCACGGCTTAGTAGTATCAATTTAAAATAGTCACACAATCATACTTGAAAATTTCTACATTGAGTAAGAATAGAAATTGTCATGTTCGTTGTCAATGAAGCTATAAGATACATTCTTGCTTCTGTACTTAATCAATGATTGAAAACCACTTCTGACAAATGAGAGTAATATTTTGTAGGCCGCCGCGGCGTTAATTTACAATCTCCTCCTTTTAAGTGCGGCGTTTATTAAAAAAGTTCGATTTACCACTTCCTAGATTTTTTTCCAAATTGAATAACAAGTTATTTGCCAACCGTGTGACCTTTATGGAAAAGAGCTGAAAACTAATCCAGCATTCTTCTTACTGGACCGATTTATTAATTGCCGACTAGGCGGGGTGGTTTCGACGCTGAATGAACAGTGTGGGACTTATTTCTTGGAATTACCGGTACGGTACTCGTAGTTCGTATTTTGTTGTTTCTTTTCCATGGTTACGTGAAAGTCGGACTTACACAAAACTTCTTCCCAGGACAGAACATGAACTGTCTTTTTGTTTAAGAGTTGATGCTCTGTCCTGAGAAAAAGAAGATCGATATATCGGACGACTAGAACTTGCTTTCATTTCTGTTATAGTCTGAGGCAATCTTGTAACTTTAACTTATCATTCAGGGCTGGCCTACAGTGATAAACATCAAATTCAGTTTCATGTCCAGGAAGCTAGAGCAATGACAAGATATCTAATGACCACAGCCCAGACGCACGGCCACTCAACCATGATGTTTGAAGTCAATAATTAATTATTGTGCTGAATAGTTGAGAAAAATTGTTGAAAATAAAGGATTGGCAGGATACATTAATGATGTTAGAGGTACTCCCTGAGGCCCAATGTCACAAAACCAGTACAATTTGCTTGACCACTTCCGGTGAGATCCGCACATCATCTTCAGAAAAACAGTATCGCCGCTGAGAAAAATCCGTTTGTGGTGTTATGTAAATAAAGTCTCTGTATTGTTCACATCATACCGGTTCTTGATTTTTGAATGCATCTTTCTAATATTACAACCCATTCTTTCAATCTTAAATTTGTCTCGACTTCCGCTGTCGCTACAGACCTAATATTTGTTTAGAATTTGGTATATAAACAAATGGTAGTATGCTTCTCAGGGTTGAAACCGGCCGGTCGGGGATGAGACGGTGACTGGCGTCTCTATGCCCGTTGGTTAGGGCTTTGATTGGCAGACAATATTTGGTCAACTTATGCCATTGGACATTCAGGGTATGAACTACTTACTCGTACGTTGTCAGCAATCATTTTTTTAAGCCTCTGCAAGGCGAAATATTTGGTGCTCCAATATACAACGTCAGAATTACAGGAAGTGTTTTTCGCATAGTAGAGTGAGCGGCACGCACTTCCAAAGTGCTTCAAACTAATGTCTACTACTACGCTTCGTTACTCTGTCCACGGTTGTGAAGAGTTTGTTGAGTAGGTGTCATCGACTATATCCTACTGCCACACTATTTGTGATCTTATCGGGTATACCGACAAACTTTGAGCCATCTCAGAGAGCAACTTTCCATGAATTGGCATCCTTCCTACGCAACAAACACCCAAACAATTGCATTGTTCTGGCGGCGCCTCACCCGTTTTTGTGTGTCAATGATACTTGGGAGCAGCAGACTCGTGAGGCTGTATTTTCTATCATTCTACGTCATTTAAACTGGAATACGGGAGGCTAATGGCTCAACAGCTCAGCTCCGCTATGGTTCTTACGCCAAGTATTGCAGTGTCTCCTTCTCTTCTACAACTTCTGAGTCGTCCAACAACTTTCATTCCCACACCGCAATCTTGTCAACACGGTACATCATTTGCTCATGTCATTGACTTCGTCCGCAAGCTCCAATGGAGGTGTGCCCTCGCAAATAATCGCTCCGTCACCAACTCCCATTATCGCTTTGGGTTTCAACCATCCAATAGATGGCCACCACTTGGACTGGTATCATCCAGAATCATAAGACTTTCTGGCAGGATCATCCGCTGCCCGTTCTATACTATTCCAGGAACATGAGTGCTCAACTTCCCACAACTTAACCGAAGCAGAAAAAGATACCTTGCATGAGCTCCGTACCAATTCTTCAATTGTTGTGCGTCCAGCTGATAAAGGAGGTCGCTGGGTTCTTATGGAGACTGTACACTACGATCAAGAGTGCGTACGCCAGCTCAATGATACCGATTTTTACACTTCCATCCCCTCTCCTACCTCCTCGGCTTCATTGCAACAGGTTTCGTCGATCCTCTCAAGTCTTTGCCAAAGGAGCATTATCAATCGAAGAGAGCTGACATTTCTGTCGTGTCCAGAGAACCCGCAGATCCGACACTTTGGCCTTCTACCCAAGGTACACAAGGCGAATTGGTCTTCCTCAGTAATGCCACCCGACCGTCCCATCATCGCGGACGTAAAAACTGACTCAAGCAATGTGGCTCGCTTCATCGAGTTTTTTCTTGCTCCTATCGTGAGGCGCATGGACAGCTATATTCGTGACTCAGCTCATCTCATTGCCATCCTTCGCTCTTGTTCAATTGGCCCATCTTCGGTTCTATGTTCCTTTGACTTACGGGCGCTCTATACAAATATCCCTATAGAGGAAGGAATTTCCCGCGTCAGACGTGCTTTTCTGCGCATATCCAGATCCACGACGTCCGGACTCTGAACTTTTGACGCTTCTTCGAATGTGCCTTTTCAACAATTACTTCAATTATAAGGATCAATGGTACCTTCAGATTTCGGGTGTGGCAATGGGCAAGGCGTTTGGAGGCTGATTCGCGAATATATACCTTGGAGAATGGGAAAATACCATCATGCAGTCCTCGGCATTGAGACCCAGATTTTGGTACAGACACCAGGACGACATTTTCTTCGTATGGGACCATGGTGAGTCGACACTACAGGATTTCCTTGTCTTCGTGAACTCCATTGACTCCCACATCCAAGTCGACTTACAGTGTGATCAGAACTCAATGCGGTTCCTGGATCTAACGGTGTACCGTGGTACGAACGATTCCTTTGGCTACCGTGTAGGCTTCAAGGAGACTGATAGCCACAGACTGCTACCGAAGGATTGTTATCACGCTGGTCATGTGCACCGTTCGGTAATATTTTCCCAGATTCTGCGCCTTGTCACAAAGTCGTCTTCTCCATCGGATTTTATGGTGGTCCGCAACATTATCTTCCCCTGCTGGAGAGATCAGGGCATCTCGCGCTCCTCAATTCGCTCAGCCTTGAGACAGGTCTATCGACTTACCGGATTTCAACCTGATTGGTTACCTGGATTTCGAAGATGTGACGGTGCAGGGTGCAATGCTTGCTCAATGGCCAATTCGTGCAACGTCTTTCGCGTCCGTGATAGTGATCCTATTCACCCTGTGCTCTTTTCGATGACCTGTGCTACGACTCACTGCGTGTATGTAATCCAATGTCGCCGATGTCTAATGGCCTACGTAGGTCAGAGCTCGAATCCACTTCGACAGAGAATTGGAGAGCACCTCAGAAGCACCAATGGCACAGAAACATCTCGCCTCAACGACCATTTCCGCGGTCTGTGCAGTGTCTCCGACATGACTTTCTTCGCCATAGACAGGGCCTTCTCGGACCAGACCAGACTTGCCAAGGAGTCCCGATGGATCAATAATCTCCGCACAGTCTATCCTCAGGGCTTGAACGACAGTGCTGGTTCAAGGCAAGACTCTGTGAATTTATTAACTTTTAAATCTGACTGCAATGACCGTCTTACCTCGCTTATTCGTGAAGCTTGCAGCGCAGAGAGCATCTCAGTCCGTTTATGCTTCAAGACGGACCGCAATCTCGGCAGCTTACTGAGATAATTTTTACAATTCTGCATTTACTTTGAATCTTTGTTTGCCCCGCTCGTTTAACTCGTATGCTTTAAATTTACATTACTTTGCATTTTTGCTTCATTTTATTAAATTTATCTTGTCTTTGTTAAATGAATGTGTGAAGCCTTTGTCTGCGAGTCTATTGTTATTGTCCATTCATGTGGCAGTCATTGTCCGCCAATGCAATGGAAAGTAATGGGCAAAAGACCGTTCCAGGACACCATAAAATTCAAAAAAATAGTATCTTTAAAAACGACATAAATTCATGAATTTTGACCCTTTTTCAGGTTTTTAAGACCTAAATTCATAAATTTAGGCGTTTTAAAAAATACCCAATTTTTCAAAATCTCAAACTTTGAGAATTACAATTTTTACTCCCAAAATCATGACCGTTCCAGGACACCGAAAAAATCATAAAAATTAAGAATCTCAAAATTTGAGAATTACAATTTTCTCGCTTAAATCATGACCGTTCCAGGACACCGAAAAAATCATAAAAGTTAAGAATCTCAAATTCATGAATTTCATCCATCTTTCAGGTTTTTAAAATATGAGATAACTAAACTTATGTGACTAAAAATATTTCTTTAAGAATGTAACACAATCTCTTAGAATGCCTGTTATTGTTACTGCTTTGCACTCTGATGAACCTCCCAATTGTAGGGAACAGCTGATGCCCGCATTCATAAAACAATGCAGTTACTTCCCGAATTCATGAACCATTGCATTACAGATCAAACAGCTGTTACCCGCACTTATGTCTTTCTCTTTCCCCCACTTGCCAAATGTGTTGCCAGTTTTGCGACCGGAACCGCGACCAAAACCGTTTTGTTAGCCAACTTGGCTCAGAAATTGGCAGCGATTCATTGGTTACTTGAACGCTATTGTTTTAGAAAGTTACAATTGTCTCGTCAATTTGTCATAGGGATTTCATTGATGCTTATAAACTATATCTCATTTAACAAATTTTAAACTTATCTCAGTTCGTTTGAAAGAGAGTACTTGCGTAAAGCGTTGACTTTATCACAATATCATGGTTGGATCTATTGAAAGCAGACTTCGACTTCAAGTAAAACGTCAGAGAATAGAAGGACTGACAAGGCAAATCATACAACTTCAATCGAGGAGCAATTTATTTCGTAATCATAACATTGGTGTCTTGTTTCAAAATCTTGGTGAAAGAAGAGTCAATTTTAGAATTGACAAAAAAATACTAAACCTTATTGAACAGAGACAGAAATTATTTTATAATATGAATAGACAATTATCAGAAGTGGAGGAAGAAAATATTATACAGCAAACAAGTCAACCTATTAATATTGAAGTATCAAACCCTTCAACATATGAACAAGTACAAGAACAAATGCGAATAGAAGAGCAACAACGGCAACAGCATGCTCAAAGAGAAGAAGATAATCAACAACACCAATAGTTGTAACGTTTAGATTGAAGTTTGTCGCTTCGTGGGAATCTGCGATTCTTTATTTTTTTGTCCTGCAAGCTGATGTATTCCTTTTTGTTCTGATGAATAAAGATTTATCAACTGTCAACGTCGTCGTCACTTTTCAGTCTTCACGTAATTAACTAACAAAAAAAATGACAAATATAAATGAAAAAACAAAAAGAAATTAAACATAAACGACTTCCTAAAACCATAAGATAAACAAACAACTACAAACTTCGATCTCAAGAAAATAGCTAAGCAATTAGGAATATAAAAACTTTCATGTATTTATGAGAGATAAATTGTGCGAACTAAAAGATCATTAGCCTGAGGTAATTTTAATGATAGAATTTATTTCCTTTAAAATGAATGATGAAAATCCGACAGTAATAATATAGGCGATATATGGCCTCAGGTTAATAACATGACTGAGTTCCTAAAAATATACGGTAAACAAACCACGACAAATTTCGATTTAAATAAGATCGCAAATCAATTGGGAATAAAGAATTTTCACCTATTAATGAGAAATGAATTGCAGTTGATTAAAGATGTACGAAACACTAACTCTGCTAATAAACTGATTCCTTACAAATGTACCTTTTTAATTTAGATTAAATTAAATCATTTCAAAATCGAATAAGTAGTAAGGAAAGTCATCATTAGAGAACAGTTTTAAATCAATATCCCCCCCTTCTGACTAAGTAGTAAGGAAAGTCATCATTAGAGAACAGTTTTAAATCAATACCCCCTTCTGACTAAGTAGTAAGGAAAGTCATCATTAGAGAACAGTTTTAAATCAATACCCCCTCCCTTCTGACTTCTAGGGGTCCCTTAAGAAATTTTTTAATTATAAAATGAGCAACATAAATGAGTTTTTGAAATTATATGGAACGCAAACAACTACAAATTTCGACCTAAAGAAAATCGCAAATCAATTGGGAATAAAGAATTTTCACATATTGATGAGAGACGAATTACAATTCCTAAAAAATAAGCCAACAATAACTATAAATTTCATAACAAATCTTCATACGTCAGATGAAAAAGGAATACATTGGTCTGCAGGTATCTTTAATAAAAATCGAGATAATTACTATTTCGACTCTTATGGACTTCCACCTACAAATGAAGTCAAAAAATTACTTGGCAATGGAACTTATAATACATTTCAAATTCAAAAACCGGGAACTACTTACTGGTCAATTATGTCTTTATGATTTATTTAAATTACAAAAAGGAGTACCATTTTTTGATATTATGTTAGAATTGAACAAGGGAATTTCATTCCCGAAACGTTAGTTCCAATAATAATGATAATTAAAAATCAGTTCGTTGTAATTCATTTTGATAAAATCGGCCTCTGATATCTTCATCATTTAAATCTTTGATTTCGTAAGTAATCGGATAAGTTTGATTTATTTTACAAACTTCAAATATCTCTTTCGTCCAATAGCCAACAAAGCCTTTTTCAAATTTATTCTTATACTTAAATATTCTAACTCTATCACCAATTTTAAATTTCGGCTTAAGTTTCTGCAAATTTGTATTACTTTCATTCGAATAATTATTCTCGAATATTTTCTTTCGGATTAAATCAGGGTCGTCAGAAGCATTCTTTGGGGTTTCTTCAATACCAGAATGAACTTTATTATTGTACTCTTCTACAATTCCTGGTAATATCTTCAACCATTTCTGATTTCCTCGCTCAGTAAATTTCTTAAAAATTTTATTCTTTAATGATCTATTGAATCTTCTATCACTACAGCTTTTCCTGCATTTTCAGTTGAATAAACAGTTTCAAATTGTGGCTGAACGTTTCGGTTATAAAATTCCGACCCTTTATCAACAAACAATTTCCTTGGCTTTCTCTTACTTTCTTTAAAGATTTCTTCAAACGCATATTTAACTGATAGACCACTTTTATTTTTTAATGGCTTTACCCAAGCGTATCGTGTATATAAATCTATAACGGTCAATGCGTATTTATAATCAGAATCATACGGCATATGAACAAGATCAGCACTCCAAATATCATCTTTATTAAATACTTTTACTTTCAATAAATATTTAGGCCTTCTGTATTCCTTATGAATTTCAGACGCGTAGGTTCGAGCGTTGCTCTCAGACAGCTTTGCTGTCGTTTCATTTAAACCCTGACCGAATAATATTTTAGCTTGTAAAGCTTTCTTAACAAACATTCTTTCAATTTTTTCTCTAAATGTAGGATTTTGAATACTATCTAATTCTTGAATCATCTTCTTATCAGCTGCATGACGAGAACTTAGATCATGATTTCGATAAGCTAAATCATGTCTATAAGCGTCGGCGTCTACACTATTTATTGGTTCTTCACCTGGTTTCGGATTATTATTCTCATCTAGTCTTCTATCTAATCGAGTTCCTGGACCGGTATATGAATGACCAGGAAGATGTTTTTCTTTTGAATATTTACTCCAAATAAATCCAGGAAAGTTTTCTAATGTTTTTTGTATGTCGTTACCTTCATAAATTTTACAATTTGAGTTTTTATTTTTGTTTCATGGATAATTTAATAAATCTAAATTAGAAATTTTTAATTTAATTAAAATTTCGGAATTTGTAGAATTCATTTTAAAAGATAAAATTTTACCGGATCGGACCAAAGGTCCTGAGGTTATTACCTTATCATACTAGGACTTAGATATATTCCAGAACCATCTTTTGTTTCTTTAATTTCAATTAAATCATCAACATTGCGGAGAATATTTTTAAGAACTCGTTTTCCTTCATCAACAAAATTAGGTTACTAATGAAATTATCTACTACTCCTTCACCCTTAGCAACTTTCTCTAACTCTCTATTATGACGTTTTTGTTCTTCTAATGCTGCCTTCTCTGATTTATTTTTATTTACTGTTTGGACAATACCAGCTGTCCCACCTGCAATACTTCCTGCAGCTGCTATGCCACCTATTATTAGTGGAATTAATGGGAGAATCCCGCCATTCTTTTCTTCATGTAATTGAATATTCTCTATCATTGGTTTACTTATGTAATACTTTTTTTTTGTTAATCGTAATAGTTTTAGGGGTATTTTTGTCAACAATATTACGTAATTTTAATTCAACAGTTTTATTATTATTACTTTTCGCTTGCGACATTTTTAATAAAAAAATTTTAAGTTACGAAAAATTTTAATCTATTCTAGTTATGAAAAATTTTAAGTTAAGAATTTTTAATCTATTCTAGTTACAAAAAAATTTTATTACTAATTACTAAAAAAATTTTAATCTAAGAATTTAATTAACTTATCCTAGCCATCTTTCCATTAAGAATTTCAATAGAATATTTTACATCTTCTAGCAGTAAACCATAAGCCATCAATGAAGTTGTGGAATCTTTTTTTTCAATATTAATTGTTACATAACAACCAGTCTTGATAATATCTTCAGATTGTGCACTTAAATCGAAACAGAAAACAGGATATAAATGTCTCCAATCTCCAGGAGTTAATTGTGGTTCAACTCCAAATTCTATACAAAGATTTCGATAAGAATCATATCCTTCCATAAATTGATTATTGGTATCATCGAATCTTAATGGATCAATTGGATATCGGGTTTGATTTAATGAAACTTGTAAACTTCGAATTGTATTAATATGAAAAAGATTGTTGTTCTTATCAAAACTTGGAGAATTATTTCTTTGAAAAGTTAGTAATAAATATCTTGGAGTATTCGCAGTTCTAGTAAAATGTCAGTTAAATCTTTGTTCGGAAAAAGTTACTGAACTAGCAGTACGCTTTAGAAAATTTACTGGAATTGGTTTGTTAGTATTTAATCTATTTGCAATAGCTGTTTCAACCTCTAAACTAGGAGTAATATGCTTAATCCACCATTCAAGTCTATCAATTTTTTAATATGCTTTTTTTCCAGTCCTACCAAAAAAGATTAATTCATTATTTGCTGTGCGATGAATTATTAATTTAAATTTTAATTGATATGATATTTTATCATAATCTAAATATCAGAATAATGGTGACAATGACCAATTTACTGTCTGTTTACTTTTCTTGTCAAATTCACGTCTTTCTTTATATGCACTATTCTTTGTTTTATTTAAATGTTTTGCAATATTTTCTACATCTTTCGCAATTCCTGCGGCATCTGTTCCAGCGTGAGTTAAATCATCTATAATTATACCATCATCAGTATCAGGAAACCAACCTTCGATTTCATACTTTTTATTATTTTCACCAATTGTTACAAATCTAAGCATTGTATCAATTACACCTGGAGAATCACTTATTGTTTCTATATTTTGAGTTGCAACATCTAAACGCATTTGTGTAAATAATCTTGGAAAGAAATTATTCTCTAGTGCAATATTATCAGTATCTGGTAATGGTGTTGTAAAATTGGCATCACTATATAAAGAATATTCAGTGTAAAAATGAATCAGGTAGATATATATAACTCTGCTGATTATCAACTTTAAAATTTAAATCTCCTCCAGTATTTACTCTACTAGAAGATCCGGGATTCATAGCAATTCTTATATAGTCATTCTTTTTTTGATTATAACTAACACCTGGTGGTTTATCAAATTCAAATTTATTTTCAATTAGCAAAGACATTTTTATAAAAAATAATTTGACTTTTTGTTTTTCTCACACACAGAAAAAATTTTACTAAAGAAATTTTACTAAAAAATATATTATAGAATTTTGCTAGACCAGCTCCCCTACAGCTTTGCTGGTTAGACCGAAGGTTGCTGCTCACGCCATTACCTCTTATTTCTTCAATTGAACGTTTTATGGCTACGCCTGATTTCTTCTTATGTTTACTATCAGACGGAGCTCCGCTCCTCAAGGTTTCACCCCCACAGCTATGTTAGCAATTTTGTTTTTTGTTTCCTCTGAAAGTTTTTTTAAATTTTTTAGTTCTTCAGAATCATTCCTAAGTTTACGAATAGCTTCTAGTTGTTTTAATTCGTTTTGAGACTTAACAGCATTTGATATTGCACTAGCTGTACTACCTATAGCAGCTGCTCCTTTTGCAGCAGATGTAATCAAATCTTTATTATTTTTAATTAAGTTAACGATACTTCCAATACCAGAAAAGATGCCAGCTCCTTCCGTGTGAACTGTTTCTCTATTATCATAATGATAAACAGGATTCATACGTGGTTCATGAGCAATTCTTTGATTTGAAGCAAAATGTTTAAGATTGTGTTTATAAATTATAGGCATTTTTTAAGATTAAATTTGACTTTTGGGAAAAATATTTACGATTGGTTAGTAACCTGAGGACCCTTGGTCCGATCGGCTAAAGCCTCTGAACAAAGTTCTATAGGTTAGTAACCTGAGGACCTTTGGTCCGATCAAGATTTACGTTTGTGAAGGGACAACAACTTCGAGATAACTTTATTAATTGTCTGTTGCACTTTATCTATTGCGTCAAGTAGCGTGTGATGTACTTTAATTTCTTTTCTATTAACTTGCATTTTCTCCTGATTCATCTTCAACGCCGCTTTAAGAGCATTTAACTTAATTTTAAGAACATCTAATTGTCTTTTAACAGAATCTAACTGTTCTTTATTTTCTTTAGAGTTTTCTTGTAAATTTTTCTTTAATTCATTTTCTAAATTGATTTTAAGAGTTTTCATTTTATCAACTCTTTGATTAAGTGAGTTTACTTCATTTATTATTCTATTCATCTTTTTCATTTGTTGAGTAATTTTAGAACTCAATTCATCAACTTTTTTTGAACGTAGTTTGTAACTGCTTTAATTTTTTTTAAATTCTTTCAGTTAGATTTTCTATTTCATCTTCTAATTGTTCTTTTAACATTTTTATCTGATGTTTATTTTTAATGACTGCAGATTTTAAATTTATAGAAAGTAATATTAAAATTTTTGATTGTTCAGAAATCTTTTTAAAAAGTTTTGCTATATCTGCTTCTAGCTCTCTATCCTTTTTATCAAGTTTTAATAATTTTTCGTTTAATGATTTGTCATTAAGTTTTAGCAACTTTAATTCATTCATCAGTGGAACCAAAACATCGTTTATATATTTTTCCTTTAAGTCATTGATTTGTGTATCAACATATTGTTTATTTGTTAACTCTGTATTTTGTTGCGGAAGAATAGAAAGATGCAATGGACCAGATAGAACGTCTCCAGTTTTCATGATATAATTTTCTATCTCTATTTCTAATTCACGATTATTCGGGATATATGCACCTCCACCAACATTTGGTAACATCATTTTTAAAACAATAAAAAAGTAATTTTTTTATATAATGAGAAAAAAAATAAAATTTTTTCTAATAAAAATAAAAAAATAATATTTTTTCTAATAAAAATAAAAAAATGGATAAAGCAAATTTAAAAAAATTATATTCGTCCGCATCATCCTGTTCTTCTTATTCGACGAGATCAACGGGATTTGAAAATAAATGTTTTGATAATAATAATCCATGTATAGATGTTAATATTTTATTTGAATTACAAGCTGAAATATTTAGAGAACAAACAAAAGGCTTACCATCTATAGAAACCAATTATTGTATTTTCCCGGGGGATCGATTTATTAAACTTATGGATATTGTAAGTAAGTATAATGATGTGGCTTATGTAGAATTGAATAAAGAAAATATGGTTATAATAGGTCATAATAATGTTTATGGTTTTATTAGAGCAGTATTACCAATTAGTAATACTGATTGTATAGAAACTAAAATTATTAATTATATCAATATTAAAGAATTAGTTAAAAAATTAAAATCTTTTTCCAAAGAAAAAATAAGATTATTTGTTGATGAACAAAACCAATATAATATTCATATAGAGAGTAAAAAACATAACGAAGAATTATTATGTCAAGTATATTATAGAGACACTATTTATAAACAAGAAACATTAGAAATGCCGCAAAGATATGATGATGATACATATATAGGTTTATATTCAAAGTTAAATATAAATTTATTAAAATCTTATATAAATGGTTTAGCACAAAAAGAGAAAATTTATATGTGGACGACACCTTATACGTGGACTACACCTTATACTATTAACAATGACCATAATCATAATCATAATATTTTTAAAGAATCCAATAACAATAATTTTAAAGAATCTTATAATAATAATAATGATAATAATATAGATGATGATAATATAAATGATGATTCTGAAACATCTGAAAAAGGTGTAAATGGTAAAAAAGATTATAAAAATATTAGTAATTATAAAAATTTAAGTGAAGAAAAATTTATATCTCATACTGATGTACATGATATTAATACTACATATAATCAAAATTTATCTAAATTTCATTTTCTTACAATTGAAAATAATAATGATGGTATATTTGAAGATACTGTTAGACAACTATGTGTCGGGTCTACAAAATTTAAATTAGGATTTACATCTAATCAATTTAAAATTTTATCATCTTTAATAAAAACTAAAAATGATTCACATTATGGTGGTGTTATTAAATTTTCCAAAAGAGATCAAAGACCAATATTTTTCTCTATTATATTATCAGACAAAAAATGTAATTTAGAATTAGATATACCAATAAGAGAATGGCATCCAATCCCAAAAAGTGTAATTTATGATGATGATGAAGAATCAATTTATGATGATGAAGAATCAATAGTTAGTGAAAATAAATTTAAATTATGTTTTGATAAAACGTTATATGATAAAACTTAATATGATAAAACATTATATGATAAAGAAAATAAAATAACTAAAGAACGTGAAATATATAATAATATAAAATAACACTCAAGACCTTGATATTAGAATGTTTATATCTAAAATTAAAACACAAATTTTTTCTTTAAAAAATAAAAATAAAATGGAAAATACCAAGTTTTATTGTAACTTATGTAAAAAAAAGTTGCAAACAAAAAGAAGTTATCAATCTCATTTAAATAGTAAATTGCATTTACAAAATGTAGATCGAGTTGATGAAGGAAATATATTAAAATTAAATAGTTATAAAAACTATCTAGAACTATTGCCTACTGATATAAAAGTTAAAAAAATGTTTGATGATTATTCACATTCGGAATATAAAAAGGTTTTTAATAGTGAAGATGAGACCCTACCAGATGGGAGATATTTACTTAGCGATACTGATGAATTTAACGAAATAGATGAATTTGATGAAGCCGTAACAGATATAAAATATTTGTTTAATGAATCGGTACACGGGACATCGGAGATGTCTTCCAGGGCTTCGCCCGTTGAACATAATGAAACCAATAAAACTTTTTCTGATATTCTATCCAATTTTTATAATATATTTAAGAAATCTTTCAAATGTTATATGAATGTAGAAGTACTTTATACAAAAAATGGACCTGATGGAATTCCTGAAGAAATAATACAAGGACATATTACAAATTCACAAGAAATTCATAATATAAATGATATACAACCCATATTTGAATCGATGATAAATAAATTAGAAAATTGTATAATTGAAGCCCAGTTACGTGAATCTGGTTGGAGATTTGTTAAAATACTATCTAAGAAAATAGTAATTGATAAATATAAAAATAATACTGGTGGTAGTTATGTTCCTTTACCTTTCAGTTCACCACAAATAATCAACATAAAAAATGAAGATGATTATTGTTTTCTGTGGAGTATTATAGCACATTTACATCCTGCAGAATATCACAAAGAAAGACTAAGTCATTACAATAAAGAAGAATACATAAATGAATTTGATCTCTCTGATGGCTTAGATGAATTTCCATATGATTATAATAGGTTAATAAAGTTTCATAAAAAGAATAAAAATTTAATAGAAGTAAATGTTTTTGAATTAAATGTGAATTATGTTTCTATTGGTAATATTACTCCATTTTACTCAGATTCAAAAAATTTTTATTTGAATAATAAAAATTTATGTCAATCAGAAATAGTATATAATGATAGAGGAAATTACATGCATCATAATATTTTTTACCAAGGAAATATAATATGTACTGAAAAATTTGAAATTGTTAAAACACTATCACCAATAATGATTAATCATAATAATTATAAAGGACGTAATTATAATTATGATCATGATTCCGATTATTTATCTTTATCTTTAGAATATCAACAAAAATTACAAACTTTAAATGAAATTTTACAAAAATGTAAAACAGATTATCAACAACAAAAATATTAGTACAAGAATATCACCATAAGTATCAAAATAAGATAGAAACGATACAAAAATTAAATGAAGACAATAAAGAATTAAATAATGAAGAATTAAATGAATGTTTAAAAAAATGTCAACAACAATATAAAGAACCATATGATAAAGAATATATTTATCAGCTGCAAATATTAAATCAAAATTATCAACAGTCTGAAAAAGATTAACAAAGACAAATTGATTTAACACATGAAATATATCAAGATAAATTTGAAAAATTAAAACAAACAAAATAATCAGCACAAGCGAATATATTATATTATCAGGGTCATTTTATATTGTGTAAATATGTTTCTATATTTACAAAAACTTCAGATAATACAAATTTTCCTTGTCTTCAATGTATGACAAGTTTTAGAACTTTAGAAGAAATGAATAGACATTTGGAGAATTGTCAACAAAACGAAGCAGTCAGAAACACATTTCCAAAAGATGATTATTTAGAATATAATAGACATTATTTTAAAAATAAAGTACCCTTTACTATTTATTGTGATTTTGAAGCATATAATGTTAATATGACACAAAATCGAACCGAAGGTTCTAGGGCTTCGCCCGATTCTGAAAATGATAATTCTGAAAATGGTACGGGCCAAGCCCTAGAACCTTCGGTTTATAAATATTAAAAAGTGCACCTGAACAAAGTAAAGAAAAATATTTATTTCAACAAAAACCATTATGTTGGGGAATGTACATTCATTTAAATTATCCTGAATTATTTAAATCAGAGTATTATCAATACTATGGTGAAGATAGTTCAGAAATGTTTACAAAGAATGTAGAAGAATTACAAGGACGTTTTTCACAATTGCTTGAAACAAATATACCAATGCTTCCATTAACGGATGAAGAAAAAATTAATTTTGTTGATGAAACAAATTGTTATTACTGTGGAAAAGAATTTACAAAAAATTATAAAAATGGCAAATATATTGATAAGCGAAGCGACGGCTCTGCCGTCAAAGTAAAAGATCATGATCATCTAAATGGATTATATAGAGGTGCAGCACATAATTCTTGTAATCTTAATGCTAATAAATTTAAATATAACTTTGTTCCTTTATATTTCTACAATGGTTCTAAATATGATTTCCATCTAGTAATGAAAGATTTATTTTCATCTGAAAAATTACAACAACAACAAATAAATGTACTATGTAAAACAGAAGAAGAATATTTTTCAATGCAATTAGGTTGTATTAGAATTTTAGATGCATTTAGATTTTTTACTCCTTATTCATTAGATGTTATGGGGAAAACTTTGAAACCTGAACAATGCAAAATATTAAATAAATATAATTTAAAACCTTTAAAAGGAATATTTCCGTATGAATATATAACTGGAGATATAGATAGAATAAATGAAATAATGAAAGAACAAAACTTCCTCCAATAAATGAATTTAAATCAACATTAAAACAATCACAATTATCTAAAGAAGACTATGCAGAAGCTGAAAAGAATTGGAGAGAGTTAAATTGTAAAACAATGTATGATTATACAATGAAATATCTACAGATAGATGTATTAATACTAGCTGATCTTTTTGAAAACTTTCGTGATATGTGTTTAGAATATTATGGAATAGATCCATGTTATTGTTATTCTACACCAGGTTTAACATGGTTAGCAGGATTAAAACATACTAGTGTTCAAGCCGATGGCTCTAGGACAAAGTCCGTTAAACTTAAACATTATAAAGAGAATACATATGATAAATTATTATTTTTTGAATCTGGAATTAGAGGTAGAGTTTCATCAGTTTTAGGTAATCGTTATGTACAGTGTTACAATAATAAAGTAAATCCTGATGATTATGGAATAATGAAACTTTTATCTCCAGAAGAAAGTGATCAGTTTATAAAATTGTTTAATCAAAATATAGAAGGACTTATATCAAATGAAGATAGTCAAGCAGCAGTTGATGAAATCATGAGAGAAAACTATTTGTTATATTATGATTTTAATAGCTTATATGCTTCTTGCATGATACAAGAATTACCAACAGGTGAGATGGAATGGTGTAATATTCTAGATTATCAAAAAACATATGATGGAAATTATAATCATGGTTATATATATGAAGTTGATTTAGTATACCCTGATGAAATAAAATATAAAACAAAATATTTTCCTTTCTGTACCGAAAACAAAATTCCCAATATAGAAGATTTTTCAGATTATCAAAAATCTATAATTCCTAAGAAATACAGACCAACAAGAAAACTTATGTTAACACAAAGTAATAAAAGAAAGTATGTTGTTGAAGGAAGAATGCTAGATTGGTATTTAGAACATGGAATGATTCTCACCAAAATACATCGAAAACTATTTTATCAAAAATCTAAATGGTTAAAAAATTATATAGAGTTCAATATTGAAAAACGTAAAATAGGTAAAAGAAATAAAGATGATTTTGGAAACGTGTTCTTCAAATTAATGAATAATGCATTTTATGGTAAGACTTTAGAAAATGTGCGTAATAGACAAAATATTGAAATAGTTTATGATAAAGATAGGTTTCAAAATTTAACAAGGAAACCTACATATAAAAGAACTACTAGATTTAGTGATGAACTATGTGCTGTACATTTACGTCGAATTAGCGTAAAACATGATAAGTTTAATTTTATTGGATTCACTATATTAGAATTAGCTAAACTATTTATGTATAGATTTATATATGATTATTTAGCACCTGCTTATGGCGAAAACTATAAATTACACTTTACAGATACGGATTCCGTTTTCTTAGAATTAACAGTACCGTATAATTCTTCACTTGATGAAGAAATAGATAAAATAAAAGATATCATTCATCCTTCAGAATTATGTAAAGTAAAAGATGAATTAGAAGGAAATGAAGATTTCATAACAGAAGCTATATTTTTGAAATCTAAATGTTATTGTTATAATACAACTAATAATATTAAAACACATAAAACATTAAAAGGAATTTCAAAGGCATCAGTGGCTAATCAAATAACATTTCAAGATTATAAAAATGCATTATTTAATAATGAAATAAAAACAGCATGTAATTGTAGACTTAATTCAAAGAAACATAAAATGTATTTAAAAGAAGAACATAAATTAGCATTAGATCCATTTGATGATAAAAGAAAAATTTTACCTGATGGAATAACTACTTTACCTTTTTAATTTTCTAATTTCTAAGATAGACAAATTTGATATATACATAAAATAAAAAAAATAAAATATTATAACACTATATTTGTATATTTTTATCACTCGGCAAACAAATGTTCTATAACTCTATCATGAATTTTTTTATCAATATTAATTGTTATGAAGCCATAATCTTTTGACCAAGCATTATTACACGAATGCTTAAATTCATCTTTATCTTTTATACATAAATCTCTTAACAAATCACATAAGTTTCTTGCATTTATTTCAAATAGTATAAATATATTTGCATTCTTTCTAATAACACTTCCATCTAATGAATACAGACTTTGTGTTAAATAAAATACACTACAGTTATTATGTCTACCTCTTGTGAAATAATTTCTCTGAACTGACTGATTTTTATCATTAACACAATCATCAAAAATTACACAATGTTTCATTCTTTTATCTAGTTTACTAGGATCTTGCATATTACCACTATCATCTATTAATTGTATCTTTATATGCTTATTTTTATTGGATTCAACTAACTGATTATTTTTTGCTGCTTCTTCACACCACGAACTTATTTCTTCTTCATATTCAGAATTTTCATATTCTTTGAATAATGAAGCAATTGCTGTTTTTTAAGATTATTTTCAAATCCATATTTTAAAAATTGATAGGCGGGTTGTTCTGCTGTTGTTGTATAAATTATAAGATTGTTATAATCCAAAAAATTTGGAGTCGTTAAAATTTTAAATAATAGATACGTTTTTCCACATCCTGATCTTCCACAAATAACTGACAAAACTTTATTAGATAAAATTGGATGATGATTAAATTTGAGTTTTTTTTATTTAATGGGGGTAGTTCACTCATTTTTAATAAAAAAATTAATTTTTATTTTTTGTTTTTAAAGAAGAAGAATAAGAAGAAGAAAATTAAACTTCTCTAGCTTCGCGTGGGAGTTTATACCACCCGAACCAAAAGATGTATCATAATCTCTTCACCTCCAAAATTTATATCTTGTTCTTTCTCATCAGTGATTCTAATGTTAATGTTGTTAATAGTTTTTCTTGTAATAGGGAAATATATTAATGTTTGTGGAATTACATTTAGTCTATAACCAATGGGCTGGAAAACTGAATATTCATATAACCAAAAAGCTGGAAAACTGAATATTCAATTTGATAATTTACCATTTATATATCCTCCTTCAATAATGTCACAATGTACAACAATTGAATTTATTTCAGTTATTTTTGGAATCTTCTCACTTAAATGATAACCTTGACTATAGGTTTGTTTATTAAATCCTGATAGCTTTGACAATGATCTATCATGATTAAAATCAACTTGATGATTTTCGTCTAAAGTAAGAGAAAATTTATTAACTGCCGGTTCAACTGCAAAATGTAATTGTTTCTTATCTTTAAATGGTATACCTAAATGTCTCTTAATTTCATTTGATATTGATTCAACTTCGTAAGAACCAGGCAGAAAAGTTAGTACTTTCCACGTTTTGCCTTTATCAGTAGAATATCTAAATTGATCATTCACATCTTTTATAACATTTTGAATAGTGTTAAATGTGGAGAAACTAGTCAATGCAATTTGATAATTTTTATTTTGTTCTAAATGTAGAAAGGGTTCTAAATTACAAGTGTGTGATGAAGTAGTTGTTATAATTTTTAACGTCGTACTAAATTTTGATGAACCCAAAATCTCTGTCAAATTTTCTAAATGATTATTAATTTTGTCTAAATCTGCTGAACACATTTTTTAGTTAAAATTTTGAATAAATGTCTTTTATAAAAAAAATTAAAAAACAACAACATATTTCAGCTACGGGCGAAGCCCTAGAACATTCGGTTCGTTGTACTTTTATAATCCTCTTCATTTAGAATCTTCTTTTCTAACAGTCTTTTCAATATAGCATGAATTTCATTTAAACTAGAATTACGTCCTTCTTTTATTGCAGATATTAAAATATTTAATCTATTTAGTAATTCTTGTGGATCATCTGGTAAAAATACAGTTGTTTCTGTTTTAAAACCTTTTCCTACTTTAACTCCCGTTGACAATAAATTTTCTAATTCTCTATAACGTTTAAGAGTTTTTCCTGCTTTAACTCTATCTAACATAGCTTTATATTTTATGAGATCTTCTACAGCATAATTATTTAAATCTGCTCCTCTTAAAAGATCAACAAAATTTCTATCTAAATTAAAAGGAGATTTATCTGGTGAAAAAATTAAACCTCGAAAAGGTTGTGGAAATATTTCTTTTTGTCCGAGATAAAATCTAGGTATTGTTTTTCCATCTATAAATGAGATAAAATGTTCAAATTGCATAGATTTTGGTAATTTTTTATTAATGTTTGATTCTAGTAATCCATAGTCATCTAATATAGTTTTGTGCTCTGGATCTGTTATATCAATTTGTTTATCATTATTTGCAAGTTCTTTTTCAAGAGTTTTAAATGGTTTCATAGTTTTTTCAAAATCAGTTTTTACTTGCTCGGTTTGCTGCATTTTTTCAAACATATCAGATTGAATACCAGCTTTTATCATTCTATGTTGAAGATGATTTTCTTTCATAATATTTCTTTCTTTTATTAACTCTTCTAATTGTTTAATTCTTTTAAAATTATCAGCTTTAATTTTATCCATTTTTAAAAAATAATATTTGAATTTTGTGGTAACATTGGAATACAACAAAAGCATTTTACTGAACAAATTATTTTTTTATTGCTTTGTTGTCAGACATCTTTTCGTTTAAAGTTTTATCGTTTGAAGTTTTGTTTAATTAAGTTTTGCTTAAATTTTCGCTTAAAGTTTTTAGCTCTTCTAAAAAAATTTTGTCATTTTCTTCATTAGAAATTTTACCATCACTAGAAATTTTGCCATCCTGTTTATTCTTATCATCAACTTTTTCTGACTGTAATTGAAATGATATTTGATTTACTTCATTAGCTATTTGATCAAATTTTTCAATCTCATCTGACGTAATAACATTATCATCACATACTCTTTGAAAGTAGTAATGCAATGTCATAGACTTCTTTAATATGTAAATGCTTAGTTTTTAATGATTTTCGTTTCTTAGTTATTAAAGATTTATCTAACATTGTAACAAGTGAAGTTGCAAAAACACCCGTACCTGTTAAAGCTGTAGAAACAACCGGAATTGTAAGAACGCCAGATGAAATGACAATTGTTAAAGCACCTAAACTTATTGTTAAGAATATGTCAATTCCTTGTGTTACATTCTTAACTTTAGACCATCTCTTTCTTAATTTTTTATAATGCTCTAATCTTAATAATAATTGAGATTCCTTATCTTTCATATAGCGTACTCTATCTTTATGTTTTTCTTTATTCAATTCACTTATTTTTAACTGTGATAACGAAGGATATATTCTTGCGGTTTCTTCCACTTTTGTTTCATCCATTTTTAAAAAAATATTATTAGACACATAATTTTAGTTATCTCATATTTTAAAAACCTGAAAAATGGATAAAATTCATGAATTTGAAGTTCTCAACTTTTATGATTTTTTCGATGTCCTGGAACGGTCATGATTTTGGGAGTAAAATGTCATAATCACAAATTTGAGTTTCTTAACTTTTATGATTTTTTCGGTGTCCTGGAACGGTCATGATTTAAGCGAGAAAAATGTAATTCTCAAATTTTGAGATTCTTGACTTTTCTGATTTTTTCGGTGTCCTGGAACGGTCATGATTTTGGGGGTGAAAATTGTAATTCTCAAATTTGAGATTTTGAAAAATTTGAAAAATTGGGTATTTTTAAAAACGCCTAAATTTATGAATTTAGGTCTTCATAACCTGAAAAATGACCAAAATTCATGAATTTAGACCATTTAAAAAGTATCATTTTTTGAAAAATCGGTATCTTTAAAAACGACTAAATTCATGAATTTAGGTCTTAAAAACCTGAAAAAGGGTCAAAATTCATGAATTTATGTCGTTTTTAAAGATACTATTTTTTGAATTTTATGGTGTCCTGGAACGGTCTTTCGCCCATTACTATGGAATCGCACACTGCCCAGTGCTTGTCACAGACATCCATGTACAATTTCTGTCCATGCTGTTACATAGTGCGTTTCGCAACCAGTGAGAGACTCTCAATCTGCAATTCATTGTCAATTTCATTTCTAATGCCATCGTCAAAGTCCCTGCAGGACGAAATATTTGGCTGACTTCTACTATTGGTTTTTTTGTATTTCCGATCGTGAAGGGGATAGAGAGAGAGGGGCATGCGCAATCAGCGCTTTTCACCACACACTACTACTACTGTAATACTACTACCTATTCATTCTAGACTGAATGTCGTCAACGGTCGACATGGGTCTAATTGAATTAACCGGCTAGCGTGATGAGAAGCTGACCGGTCTTCAAAATTTTCGGCCAGCTGTTCAAGCTCCAGAAGTGCACAGCTTGGTTTTTGGTGATGGCAATGTCGGGTCCTTTTCCCTCACCGGTTGTGTAATTACCACTGAAAGTGGACTCATCTCATCATATCGCAGCTACGCCAATAGATCTCTGGCATCTTCTTCCTCCATCAGCAAGATCATTGTCTGTCCAAATCATGTCGATTCACGCAACAGGTTCATCACTTTGACAACTTCACTGAAGAGCTTTCTCAGCAAATGCCATGTTCTCTTCCAAAACGCTGTGATTTTTGTGATGCTCCCTGGCTTTCCGTCATCATTATCAAATGAAGCTCGTCGCAACCTGCAGGAGTTTTGTTTTTATTCTCACGAAGAATCCTTCTCGTTGCATTCCTTTGTCTCTTCCGCATCCCTTAGTTTGTAATGGCGATTCTTGGTCTATGTCTACGAGAGAGTGCATGTTTTCAAGCTTTACCAGGCATTTAAACTAGATTTCCCGACGCTACCGGCGCATATCTTAAGCAGTGTTTTCGTGCTCTCATCAAATGTTACTGTCAGTTCCGATCTACTCACACTGTTTTCTCGCCCTACGACGTTCATACCTTTACCAACTGTATGTCGACATACTGAAGTGTTTTTGAACTTGGTTGACTTCGTTCGCAAGCTTCAGTGGAGCATGTGCAGCATACGTTTCAACGACCGTCGGATTGCATACAATCGTTTTGGATTTAGTCGTTCCAATGTTTGACCTCCGACCGGCAGTGTGCCACAATCCATCCTCATTGTCTCGCAGCGCATCTTGTGTGCAGGCCGATCCATCCTATTTTCCTCTTATCGGTGCTTTTCTTCTGAGTCGAATCTTAACGATAGGGAGCGCAGTGTCCTAACTTCTCTATCACAAGATGCTGGAGTGGTTGTCAGACCAGCCGACAAAGGTGGCCGCTGGGTCATAACGGACTCTCCTCGTTTTTCTGCAGAATGCCTCAGACAGCTCAATGACACTTCATTTTATCGTCCTTTGTCTGACTCATCACTGCTCAACACTGGTCATCAGGTGGACCTCATCCTCGACCGGTTACTTAGTACCTCGGTTATCAGCAGGAGGGAGCATCGCTTTCTTCGATCTCCACTTCATCCTAGACCGCGGCGTTTCAACGCGCTCCCGAAGATCCATAAGAAAGAGTGGATTGATCCTCTAACACCTCCCGGCAGGCCGATCATCGTCGACGTCGAAACCGACACGAGTAATGTTGGTCGTCTTATAGACTTTTATCTTCAGCCACTGGTTTTCGCGCTGAGCAGCTTCCTGCTCGATTCCCAGCATTTGATTGCGATTCTCCGATCTCTCACTCTCAATGACGATTCCCTGCTTTGCACACTAGACGTACGGTCTCTGTACACGAATGTTCCCATCACCGGGGGACTGGAGCGCATCAGAAGAGCGTTCATTAACAACCCTGATCCCAACAGACCGGACGAAGGTATCCTGAGCATTCTCTCTCCTTGCCTGACATCGAACAACTTCGTGTTTGAGAATGCGTCTTGGCTGCAGACCTCTGGCGTGGCCATGGGCAAGTGCTTTGGTGGCAGTTTTACTGGCCTATATCTGGGAGAATGGGAGCAGGCCGGACTTTCACAAAATCCTTTACATCCACGGGTATGGAAGAGGTTTCAAGAAGACATTTTCTTCATTTGGGACCACGGCATTCAAGCTCTCAATGACTTCGTCCAGGCTCTCAACCAGCTCGACCATCATATACAGGTTGATTTAAGCTTTCAGACTGACCGCATGAATTTCTTAGACTTGGAAATTTACCGCTGTGACAACGGATGACTTGGTCATCGAATTGCGACGAAAGAGACTGATTGTCATGTTATGCTGCCACGTCTCTCCCATCATCCGCCCCATGTTCATCGAAGTGTTTTGTATTCTCATATATTGAGGTGGGCCACCAGATGCTCTGCTGTTGAAGACTTTGAAGGGATCTGTCATCGTGTTTTTTCTCAGTGGCGTGCCCAAGGGGTTACTCGGTCCCTGATCAGGAGGACGGTGTCCCGTGTCTTCCGTCTAACTGGACTTCGGCCCAACTGGACTCCGGGTTTTTTTTAAATGCAATGGCCGTCGCTGTCGTGTTTGCAACCATGCACATGAAGCAAAAGTTTTTCATGATACCTCAAGAATGAGAGTGTTTCCTATCCTCTACAGACTATCCTGTTCCTCCACGCATTGTGTGTACGTTGTGTCTTGCACAAACTGTCCAAAGCTATATGTCGGCCAAACCTCCAGACCACTGCAGGTCCGGGTAAGTGAACATTTGCGTGACATTAGAGCATCAGCTGGGTCATCACCCCTCGCTGGACATTTTTCCGAATCAGTCTGTGGCATGGAGAACTTTACATTCTTTGCCATCGATAGAGCCTTTTCGGAGTCTTGCCTCCTTCTGAAGGAAGCCAAGTGGATTCGTCGTCTGCGAACGCGTATCCCTTCTGGCCTCAACTGTAATCGCGGCAAACCACAGACCTTTATCAATTTGATTACATACAAATCAGAGTGTACTTCACGACTGAACTCTACAGTGCGTAGCCTAATTTCGCAAGTGCCATCTCTGCCTCAGCTACGTCCTTCGTACAAGACTGACCCAAATCTTGCTTCTACAGTCCGTTTCATAAAAAGTGGATCATCCTAAAATTTGACTAAATAATGCATAAGTATGATACAGAAAGCATTTTTCATGTTATTTCATGTCCCTAATATATTTAAATGTCCTTATATAATCTGATAAGCTATGATACAGTAACGGTTCTTAAGAAGCTAACATTTTGTGGCCCTACCCTTATTGTCAATGACATTACCAATTCGTCTAGGCATTGATTCGATGATATCGTTGATTTTTGACTGATCTAACTTTCTCCACTCTCTTTTTAACAGTGACGTAAGTTGTGATACGCCATCTGTAGGTAGCAGTGAACGACGAACGTTACGTTTTAGAATACTCCATACATTTTCTATGGGATTCAGATCATAGACGAGTCTAGTGCAGCCATCTCAGTTAACGAGAGACTTGGATCAACTTTAACAAATCTCAAAATTAGGCGGTCTCTACGTTTGGATGTTTTGCGTGGACGGCCAGAGCCCTCTTTACGACAGAGTCGAAAATCATCATTATGCCATCGATGCACATTTGTGTAAGGGACACTTAGTCGCTTGCTTGTAGCTCGCAAAGAAAACCCTGACACTTTGCCTTTTGTGAATGCGATCTCGCTATTGTTCATTTGTGCTTTGTATTGTTTTCAACCGGTAAGAGATAGATTTCTAGCTGAAAGCAATCAGGAGTGCTGCCAACACCACCGCAACGAAGTCAGGAAGCTATGGAACATGAAGTCCAGTTAATCACATGTAGCAGTTATATTATTGTTGATGAATAATGTTGCTATACTGGCTCTGATTGATCGATTTTCTTTATTTTTGTTTTGCTTGATAGCTTTTGGCTTGTAGAACAACATATTACATAACAAAGGAAACAAATGTAATTTTATAAGAGTGAGGTATGATTTTGTGTAATATTGCTAAATGAAGATCAAATTATCTACTACTTTTTTATCTATAACAGGAAAACAACTCAATATTCATGCTTGAAATTTTCAGCAATGATATTAGTAAGCACAACTGACATATCTTCCAAACTTCAGAGAAATTCGTTCAAGTTTGGCGGAGTTAGACAAAGTTGAAGTTAAGGCGATGTTTAAGGGTGATCCATTTTTTATGAAACAATCTGTATATTGCGCTGATGCTCTGACTTCCAGAGCTTTTTGTCAGTATTCATTTACTAATTTTATATTCTTCCATTTATTGGCTTTTGTCGGCCCCCTTTTAAATATATGAATCGGTGTTTATGGTTTTCCTGAATCTCAATCTTTTTAGTTGTTTTTAGGCACTCACATGCTACTCTGAGCTTTTAACAGTTAGATGTGTTATAGTTCAATTTTATTTTGTAGACAAATCGTCTCTATGTTGTTATGATGGCAATCATGGACAGGGCATTGTGTCCGATATCTTTGTCAATGTGAATCGATTAGTTGACATGTTTACGTGATGCATGCGTTTATAAAGACTTACTTCACTCCTTACTGTCATCTTCATGTCGCCATTGACAAAGTAAACGATACGAAATCCAGATCTGGCGCACTCTCGTTGTTCTGATTTTTGCATGGGTGGAGAAAGTGGCAGAGTGTGTGGCCCGCGGCGATTCTACAGTCGTCGCTTTACACATGAATATACTACTTTAATACTACTACCTATTCATTCTAGACTGAATGTCGTCAACGGTCGGCATGGGTCTAATTGAATTAATCGGCTAGCGTGATGAGAAGCTGACCGGTCTTCAAAATTTGCGGCCGGGGCCGTGCCGGCGGCCGGTTCTAGCCCTGATACTTCTACCTACACTGATGATTCTTTACTTTGAAAGTGTTCTTGTTTATTTTGAAAATGAAAAATTCTAAAATGTAGTAAACATTTTAGCAACATTAGTAAATCAGTACTGCGAATGAATGATTGTGCTTCGTTTCTCCGTTTCTTACATTTGAAGATAAAACAACACTTTAAAAATGCAGGCTCGTCAGGGTATAAACAGAAGAGTATTCATCAATCAACTGAATTCAAAATAAACATTATAACAGCAGCGAAAGACGAGACAAATTTAAGATAGAAAGATTTGACAATTATGAGAAAAATGAATGCAAAAGATCAGGAACCGGTTTGAGTGCGAAGAATGTAAGGACTAATTCATTTACACACTTTAAATCATTGAATTAAGAACTCTCTACTCAAGTAACTCTCGCATAATAATGAATAACTTGGGGTCTGGGCAGAAGGATTGGCGAAAACACGCTTAGGTTTTTGATGTTCAGAAGTACAGTACTACTTATTGATCCATTCGACTAGATTTTATGCGATTGTCAGAATGCTTCATATTTTGTTATGCAGGCTCTTTAATCAAAGTTAATTAAATCGTAATTTTTTTGCCTATGTGATGTATTGAGTGAGCATCATATATAAACGATTAGTACGGCCTTCATCTAGTTCTATTACATGCTAGATGTAGGTGCAACATTGCCACGGTTGAACGCAAGGTAAGCAGATTCGAATTGTACAGAAAAACTTCGAAATTTGGGAGCGGCTGCTGTGAATGAACAATTGAACATTACACTAAAATTAGACTAAATAAAACGAAGATGAGCTGACATTTCTTATAATCTGCATGCCATTAGAAAATGTTATGTGTAAAGTCACTGCAGCACAATTTTTGAGCTAGTTTTAGTCAGTAGTCTCTAGTCTGTTTCTTGGCTTGCTAGAATTCTAAGGGCATGTTTGTCAAAATTTCTTTGATGTTCTTATACGAGTATGTGTGGTGGTCCTATTAATGTGTTATTTACACGAAAAATATCGTTGAAAGTCTTATTTTGTACTTTTTCACAATGGTAGTAAAAAAATATTTTGGTGCTAGAACACAAAATTGCCTTGCAACTTTACTAAAGCTGTATAATCTTTTTACTAAACAACTAAAAATTATGTGTTTTTGCAATCAACGAGGACAGTGCGGACAACGGTTCGGGCACAATCATGAGACTGAGCTTCATTCCAGCTTTTATTGATTCTATGCGCAATAAATACCCAGCCATAAGAGCTGCCTTTATTATATTCGGTTGCTATTAGATGGATTCTGAAAATGTAAATATTGCATTTATTGATTTAGCATGTGATTAAAATGCCTGTTTTTATCTTTTCAGGTTGTATTTTCTTTTATCTCCATGAAAATGCCTCTGGAATTGAAACTGCTTGTAGTGTAAGTTATGGAAGATAATATCTTAGAAAACATAGTTCCTCTCAAAGAAATATCTCTACCAATTGTTATATTCGTTTTTTCAAATAATGTTCAAATAATACGTGTCGGAACCTATTATTCAGTAAGCTTACATGTCGAATAATGCAAAACTCGATCAACACTTTGTTCAAATTACAAATTACATGCATGAAGTATTTGTACTGAAAGGAAATTGTTGTTGCTCGTGCTTTCGTGATTGTGCTAGACTCGTGAACTTATCAAAAATAGTAATTCAAAGTATCTTGAAATAGACAACAGTCCATTTCAAAATACTTAAATTTACTTGACAACTTATAAGATGGAAGCCAACCTGGTGAGAGATGCATATTGGTGTATCACAATCAGATGGTTAATCTCTTATAAGTTATCAAGCACATAACGCTGGTCAGAATCAGTCAATGCTATTTGTCTATAATGAGACTTGTCCTAAGCAGACTTGTTGGTGGGAATGGGATGGATATTGGGCGGTGCGCTATGACCGATTCTCACATGGGACGTTAAGGACCGTTATGACACTCAGTGTTGGAACCGGCCCGAAATTTCAGGCCCGGATCCGGGCCTATTGAGATTACAATATTCTGTATAGGATATAGCAACTTATTGTAGGCCTTTTGAATTTGCATTGTTATTTTAGAAGATAATATTGATAAGATTATTAATTATATAAAATTATAAATATTCATTTTTATATTTTTCTTAATTTTTGTTTTATTCTATATTTTTATTCTTCTCTGGAAAATGTTTCATTTTAAACTAAATAACCTACCCTACCTGATCAATTGTTTACTTTTGCTATACGATAAAAAATAAGATTATTTAGATGTAATGATTATTGCTAACGTTAGTTCTAGCTTTTTAATTTTCTAAATATTTCACTGAAGCCCAGTTAAATACATGTATTAAAACAAGAGTTTTCATTCCAAAGAAATTTCTTTTCCAAACTACCAAAGTTTATTGTTTGATGCTTCTTTTAAAACCGTTAGCTTTTCTACCATTTCACCGTCCAGTCGGCTCCGTCTACTTGTTACGATAGATCCAGCCACACTAAAGTGTCGTTCCGATTCTCCACTATTCGCTTGTATGACAAACACACGTTTTGCCACCGATGATAGAATCGGATAGGATGAAGCATTCTCCCTACAAAATGACAGAGGGTCCTCCATCGTGTTAGAGAATTTCTTGTCATAGTATTCATTGATTTCTTCATTTATTGAATGTCTGCAATAAAAACTGATAACGTACTACTGATATACAATATATAGATATACTGATATAGATACTGATATACAATTCTGCTTCATGCTCGGCAAAGTAAATTAATCATGCTGTTTATGTTCCTTAATAAAATCACTCAATTTCCCTCTTGGGTCATACCAATATTGAACATCAGTCTTTAGATAGCTAATGTTAATTATTGTTGAAAATTGTCAAAAACATTTTAAGAAATAATTAGTTAATAAGACGGACAAGCAAGTGGACAGAAATGATTACCCAAACGCTTTCATAGTTTTCGTTAATCCTTAGATATAGGTAGACGACTAGCCGTATCATATTTAACGGTGGGGAAATATCCTAATTGATAAATGAATTAAATAAGATTACTCGCAAGCTTACCTCAATCGTGAAGAATTTGATTGTGTAACTCCAGATCTCAATGAATGAAATGGGTCATTTTCGTCAACCCGAACTTTCTTGACAGTTGTAGGTAAATCCAAATCTTCAGACTGTGATTGATTATCCAAGTTAATGTAAGCCTCTCGGGCTTCCTCCAAGAATTGCATTCTTTCTTTTCTTTTGAGAAAATTTAATTCTTTAAATGATGGATCTAGCACTGTCGCAGCTTTGTGCATTTTCGTCGTACTGCGCCAATATTTCTCATTCATCAAGTGAACAATATTTTGTTTCAAGGAAACTATGCACACAGGATCAGATGGTAAAGTTTGGCAGAACTGTTCAGTCACCAAATAGTACGATGGGATGACGAACTGAATTGACTATCTGCGAGAATTTGGCGAAGAAGCTTGCAATAATTCCGGTCAATTCTTTTGAAACGCAATCGATTTGATGAGCTTCACTTTTAGCATCAAGGATTTCGTGTAAGCAATCGAATGAAATGTACAATGCTTCATGAGTCTGATGGTATGATCTCCAAGGTCGTGTTCCACTTTGACATGGAAGCACTCGAGGAAGATGCTTTTTTATGTCACTACTTCCTGAAACATATCCGACAAGATTTTTGACATCACTGACGAAGTTTTGAAATTGACTGCTATTTGATATCGTCAAATTCCATGCATCCGACAATACAGTATTGAGACGGTGAGCCATACATTGGTAACGTGCTTGGTCTGATAAAGCAGCAATGATATTAGCACCGGCATCAGTTGTTATTGGCAGATCCTGATGAAGTAATTGAAATGAATTCATGATAGATTCAATTTCATTGCGGTTGCTTTCTGCCGTCTTTCTGTCCTCAGTAAATACTTTGCAGCGAGTCATCGTATGTTTAATTGAAAGTGGTTATCAATCCAAAATATGGTAAAATCAAGATAACTTCTTTTAACAAAATCGTCAGTCCATATATCGGTACAAGCTGAGACACATCCTTTTCGCACAGGCTCAACTATCATTTCCTTGATTTGTTCTTGTAATTTGTCAAATTCATTATTACTTTCATCCGCCAAAGTTTTCCTGCCGCACCAGAGGTCTCTGATGTTAAAATTTCCATTTGAGCTTCCTAAAGTAACACAAAATTGTGCAAGGTCTAAAAGTCCTTCATTTTCAATAGACAATAAGGAATGGTTTCCTTTTACCAAAAACTTCAATTCGTGTAGTTTCAGAGCTTCTTTTTCTTTTTCAGTCAGATGTTTTTTCTTATAAGCAAAATTTGACATCGAAGATTGTTTCACAACGGCTGTAGGTCTAGGTCCATCTTTGTTTGATTTTCTTGTTGGGCAACATGAAAGATGACGTAAAAGATGAGAGTTTCCAACACTTTTTCCATCTTTACGTGTGGTAAATCCAGTGAAGCAATAATTACAAGCGCACCAATTTGGAATGATGATTTCGTTTGTTTCGTCCTCAGCTGTGCAAATATACGAAAAGTGTGACCATACTTCCGAGCTTTTTCCTCTTGGTTTCAAAAGCTTCAAATTATTCGACTTCAGTAGGTTTTTGATCTTCTCTGACGTGTAAGTCATCCAAAGAGAAGGCTGTGATGCAGCGATATTGACCGTCAAACAATAGGCAGCTATCACTGCTTGTCGCACACGATAAATGAGACTTTCCCTTCGTACTGTTAGCGTTGCACTGCTGTTCGTTTCCCTGCCGCAACGAAGTCTCAAGGACACTGAGACAATGAGAAGTAAGAATACGCTCTCGAATAGGCTACTCTATTGGCGGCAAAGCTTACTTCTCATCACAGAGATGGATAACAACGCATGTTTTACTGATGACATTCGCTCAATTTGTTTCGCTTACAACCTTTATCACATCGCCTACTAACATTTTTCGAGGTGCGTAATATAGGCTATATAATCAAGAATCAACAGTTTAATTATTTTTAATGTACATGTAGGTTCCTAGTAGGCACATAGCCTACTACATGATTGCATTCTCGCATGAATTTTGATCGAATGAGCGGTCGAATCCGAAAAACAATGATAAATTCATAAGACATTTATTCCGGGCCTATTTCGTGACTGAAGGCCCGGACTCAGGCACGCGGGCCGAAGCCCGGGCCAGTTCCAACACTGATGACACTATCTGACTTTCTGTGTAGTGGCTTGTTGGTGATGGGCGACGATGACAATCAGTCAACGGACAAATTCGATCACATGCGCGGAAATGCTTTGTCTAATTTCATCTAGTCGCCATTCTCACTGATCGTACATCATTTTTACCATAATCGACATTTCTCTGTTGTGTTTGATACTAGATTTCTGCACATACCATGCTTGCCTCTGTCTCCTTCAGCAAATACATGTGCATTGCTACGACAGGCGCAGAACAAATACCATGGTTACGGCTACTTGTGTTGCGATTTAATCTGTTTTCCTAAATTTCTTGTTCAGCCGATTGTTATTAGTCTCAGGATATGCGGATTTCCGATTTTCATCGTCGGCTCTACCAGTAGTAATTGCTTTTCATTATAATTTTTTATTTGTGGGACTATCTCTTCAATATTATGCCAACACAGTCAATTAATCAAAATCTTGAGATGACAATTATGAGGTCTAATGAAAAGGGATTGAAAGCATACATTCATGTAATGAAAGTGGCAATTGCTCGTATATTAGATTAGCATGGGTAATCAAAGCAACGAAGTGCACCAAAGTGCCAGATTTATTCTTACGCAGACTTTTATATGTGAGCAACCGCTCACTGAGTATCAAGTCAAAAAACAAATCATAAAGAACAACACCAATGCAAAAGTACAATACAACAAAAAAATGCTGTAAATACATTATCGGAGCAGAAATAAAAGGAACTTCATGCTACTTGATAAATGAAAATGGTAGGATCACATATTCGTCCTTTTGCGCCCCCTGTGTTAAATCACGATCGTTCGATTACATTACGCAGTAGCTGTGATGAGCGGTCTATAACTTTGGAACGCTAATAAATTGACTTAAGATGGTAAGATGGTCATGATCACTATGCACATGTGCAACATGCGCTTCCAGTGAGAGACTATTAATCATATTTTCTGGCGAGCAAGATAGCGCTAGCGGTCTTGTATGCTTGTTCTTGCATAGCTATCCGGTCACGATACGCAGAGTGATCTTGCGCAGCGTCGATGAGATTTGCGTGTCTTGGACCAAGAGTATGACACCATCCCGAAGGTTGAGGACGGGCCGAAACGGTGAGAATCTGACTTGCGGGAATTTCGGGAACAAAACGGGCGACATGACCGAAAAGTCGAAGCCTCTTTCGACGGACGCGCACAAGTGTTTAGTATTCTGATTTAAGTTAACGGGCGCACGCTGTTCCTACATCAAAACCAAGGAAGGCGGCAGAAGGGTCTGTGTGCTAGGTCGAGGCGGCGCATGACTTGTATAAACATTGTTAAATGCAAGCTTCAGCCTATGGAGCTCAAATTTGACTATTGGACTAAGAAAATAAAAATGAAAATAACAATAGCGGAATTGCAAATTCTTAAGTAGCAAAATAGTGAGCTATGGAGTCAACCTCTGCATAATAGCGGGTCTAAAAGAACAAAGTGAAATTGATGAAAATAAAACCAAGATGTAATTAGACGACAATATACTTATGAAACCGTGTTATGAGAAAATGGTTGGAATTGCAACAGTTAAATTGGATGGGAATCCCATGGGAACTGAGCATTTCTTCTGTGGGAATGGACCCAGCAAGCTGACTTTTGTTGTTCAACAAATTCCTTACGTAGATCGATAGTCAGAACTGGTTGGCGTTGCGGAAACAATGCTAACCAATTCTAATCATGTGAGCTATATTTTGAGTTTAAAAAAATCACGGATTAGGCCTATAGTCTTAAGTCATTTAGAAATTTCCATCTTTTTTTCATTGACCTTGATACTTACAGAGATGTGTAAGTTTGCTTGACTTAAGGTGCGTGTACACAGGCGAGAAGACGGTCGCGAGTTTTTGATGCGAGTAGTTGCATGGCCTATTACACTAATGCGACTTTCCGCTGTTCGACACTAGAAGTTGGTGGAGAGATGCATGACATGTTCATCACATGATCTGCAGGCCGCAACTAGTCCAAGAGAACCAGTGACAGCATGTTCATTATTGCTTGCAAACCCAATCACATTGATTGCATGAGATGTGCGACATCGAAGTGGTGGCGGCAGCAATCGTTGTGGCAATTGCTGCAAAGAAGCGCAGATGTGCAAGGAGGAGAAGATCTTGTTGGGTGAGAAAATGGATTACAAGAAGAGAGCAACTGGGTGCGTATACAAATTTGTTGAAAGAAAGATCGTCTATTGGTTGAATCACAACTTCTCGCGTGCAAAAGTCGCCTGTGTACACGCGCCTTTACGGACAAAGGCCAGGAAATGCTTTCCAAGCAATTCGTAGAACATTCATGCATATTTATTTGATTTTGGAGGAGTTACTTTGTAGTGCAACAATCACTAGATTGGTTGGTTCAGTAGAATGATTTTACAATGTCTCAACCATAGACCTCAACAAGAAGAGCAGCAGCCAAAGTTTATACAAATAAAGAAATTTCATATAAAAGACGAAAAATACTCCTAAAATAACACAGTGCACAAAGTTATTTCTAAGGAAGCTAAGAAAGTACGATGAGATTGTTACGCTGAAGAATCCTTGCACGCATAAGCAAATAATTCAGTATCTATTAACATCTTCAAAGGTGCAAAACAAACAATTTCTCAGTGGAAGTGAATGGCATAGAGCACAAAATTGCATTCTTGCATGAAGTCCTAAAAGCAAGACTGTAATAGGCAGGGATGCGGAGTCCTATCATTTTGATAGGACTCCGACTCCGGGGGTTGATAGGACTCCGACTCCGGGTGGCAAGTATATATAGCCTAGTTTTTTGAAAAAAAACTGGTAACATGCATCATAGATCAATATTGGCTTACCTGAACCTATCTTTAGTGATCAAATTCTGATCATTGCTGTATCAATTATCAATCATTTACGATGAAAGTTGATCAAATGTCGCTTTAAGTTGGATGCATGCGACTCGGCTCCTACCATCTTGTTGATGTGTGCTTCACGAGGTTTTTCTCCAGTCTCTACCAGGCAGGAAAATCCCCATCCTTCTTCAAAAAATATGAGTACACTTTCGATTTTAATATGCGGTCTCGAGGAGCCATCACACAAGATGAACGTGAGGGTAAGAGGCAATGTCCTCAAACAAACTAGTATTTCATTTTTGTCTCTGACGTGACCTTTGGTGCGTGGGTGTGATCGAGGCTAGGAAGGCTTGTATTATCTACTAAATCACCGAGTGAAAAGACAATCCTTTTTTCACTTTCACGGTTCATTCCTTTAACTATTACAAGGTTTGCATGCACTGCTGTCTCTGTACTTTTGTTTGACGGAGAAAGTTGACATCAAGACAGTGACAGATATGCACGAGGACAAATAATTTGTTAGTATTATGTTTCTGGTCTGGTTATAGCCGGAGTCCTATCATTTGATAGGACTCCGGGACTCCGACTCCGCATCCCTGATAATAGGGCTAAGAGTAATGCTGTGCGCTGGCCGCACCTGCCCCCGATCCACCGAAAATTTTTTGAAACGTTGCACTGAGGCACTTATTAAAATATAGGCGAATCGTAATTTGCCTCGCGTTCTAAATTGTCGTGTGATAGTCAATTAAAACTTACACGATAATAAGTAGTAATAATGATAATAGCAGTAGTCACAGTAAAAAGTAAGAGTAAGTAAGTCTTCAAAGTATGGTTTACCTTTCATAATAAATGTCACATTTTCTAGAATTCAAAGCAAATTTTATAAAGCACTAGGAAAATTCTAAAAGTGCTAAGGAACTTGCAACTTACTTACATAAGCTTCCTTTAGTTTTGTTTTCCCAAAACTTGCAATTAACTATTATCATATCTACCCCACACGTCTCTGTAATAGCTCTAACGGAATTCTATATAGCTAAATGAAATCAAAAATTACATGTATATAGATATGCAAGAAAAAAAGTTTAAAGTTACAGTGACTAAAGTGTATACCGGATGCCGACAAATTCCTTCGTACAGATTGCTGGCCGCTGGAATGCTAAGATCGCCTATATCATAGCAAGAGGAGCACCAGCAGGATAGACAGCATTGACTAGGGGATTCCGAAATTATGAGGTCGCGGTAATTGAGACTTCGTGACCTACAATAATTTATCATGAACTTGATTATCTGATCTTCACCATTTTTTGCGCACTTTTTCTCAACATCAGGGAATGAATGGGTTATTCTATGGTAGAACCATGACTTGCAAAAGGTTCCATTTTCCTAAAATAGAAATTTGAAGCTTGAGTTAAATTGACAAATGAATGGAATAATGTTCTCTTAGGTGGATTACATGCTGTATGCTCAAAATACTCTTCTCTCTAATTTGCGATTACTAAGACACCACATAAAATGAATTAAGTGTAATTGAAACTATGCAGCAAATCATTAATTTGATCGAAATTCACACATTTTGGTGCAACGGCCCGAGAACCGGAGAACCGGAGCACCGTGCACAGCCCTAGTAAGGAGTATAAGAATACCTACGTATACACGCATGTCATCCAAATATTGTCTTTCGCATAATAACATTGCAGCTGTAATTTTAATGTTACATGAATCCTGTACCGTCCGTGATCTAAACCAAAATGCGTTATATTCCAAATGGATATCTAAAATTGTGGAGTGATATTTATAACTTGTACCTCAACTCTATGTACATGTTTACTTGTGCGTACTTTTTTTCTCCAGGTTGTTATGGATTTCATTGGTTCTCGGTCTCAATAGCGGATGTCCTCAAGAATGTTCTTGTAATGCTAGGAAACGACTTGTCGATTGTTCAAAGAAGAGGCTATATCACATACCTTCAAATTTTCCTGCGGAAACGGAGGAAATTATTTTGGTGAAGAATAATATTGCACAAATCGAAGAGAGCGCTTTCGAAAGTGCACCGCTTGTGAAGTATATAGACCTAAGTCACAATCAAATTGGCAAATTGCATGGTCTTGCATTTAGCGGTCTGAAGAATCTCCAAAAACTTTATTTAAACAGAAACAAATTAACAGATGTGGCTGACTTCACGTCATTGAGCAGTCTTGGCGAACTTGAGCATCTGTTTTTGTCATTCAACAAATTCACAAAAATTCCAAATTTGCAATCAGCTTCTTTGCAAAAACTAGTCTTGGACGGCAATTCGATTACTTCTGCTAAATTCCCAGAATCGTTTAAAATATGTACAAGTTTGCAGTCAATTGTACTGTCAAACAACAAGATTGGCGC
This sequence comes from Prostheceraeus crozeri, assembly GCA_907163375.1. Lineage (NCBI taxonomy): Eukaryota > Metazoa > Platyhelminthes > Polycladida > Euryleptidae > Prostheceraeus > Prostheceraeus crozeri. Next base: position 168,774 of record CAJQUW010009452.1, on the reverse strand, counting down.
CATTAGTTCAGTCGATTTTGATAACTTAAAAGGAAACTCTAATGTAAAAAGCTTAATACTAAAAAGCAATGCAATAACTAGGATTGATCCACAGGCATTTGAACATGTCAGTCAAAGTTTGGAAACTCTAAATCTTGATAACAACAATTTAGACGAGAATGCGGTTGAAGCTGCATTAAGTGGATTTGGTCAATCTAATAATCCGTCTTTATTAACGCTGAGTTTGAAGAAAAATAGGTTGAGAAAAATCTATTCAAGTACGTTCAAATCATTACGAAATGGCTCGTTGCGAAACCTTCAGGTGGATAAAAATCCCATTTCCTCAATCGATACTGCTGCCTTTGAACCATTTGTACAATCTTTGAAGATTTTGAGTTTGATCCATTGCGACTTATCAAAAGTAGATCTAGATTTTTCACAATTTACAGCACTGCAACAATTGTCATTGGATAATAATCATCTTACCTCTTTACCTAGCTATTTACCAACAAGTTTAAAAGAGTTAACTGCTTCGAATAATAAGATTGCTTCATGGGAAGGGACAACTTTCACTAATTTGGATGAGTTGCGCACTTTGGACCTATCGGCAAACCGACTTCAAACAATGGATGACATTTCTTCAGGAACAAGTCTAGGGAGCTCATTGAGGACCATTGAATCTTTAAATGCTAATAAGAATCCTTTTGATTGTACCTGTCGGCTAGTAAAATTCATCTCTTGGGCCAAATCAAATGTGAAATACGTTAAACAATGGAAACAATATCGTTGCACTTCACCAGATAAGGTGAGGGGAACTTCGTTGGAAAGTGTGAATTTATCTCCGTGTAAAAAGTCAGAATTATGATGCCCAAAGCTTGCATATATAGCGATATGCTGACATTCCATTGCCTGCTCATGACAAGAAGCACACGAATTTTGATTGATGACTTACACGCTTCGAAAGATATCTCATGTGTGCAAGATAATGAAATCGCTCAGTCATAAAGTAATCGACAAGTTGCGACTGCTAATTTTGTAGATACATGTGTGCACTTGCAAAACTCATCTTATTCCTAACAATTACGGGTGAAAATGTGTGTTCCTTCAGTGTTGACTATTTCAGCGCTTTTCTCTGATAAATATAATCATTGTACAAAATATCGGATTTTCGGCTATTTAGCAAATATTCTGGTAGAAATAGTTGGTCTAATTTTGGTGATATCCTGGACAGCTACACATAGTATTGACGCTTTTGTCAGCTGAATCTCAACATTAAGTAAGTAAATTCCGGCTTCTCAAAAGGAGCAGGAAATCTGCTAAAGCGCTTTGCTCTACAATCGTTCCATTAATTATGACCACATGACCTACCAAATGATGTAGGTTTGACCTATAGAGTAAATACCGCATCAGGTAAGTACTGAGAGTAACAACTCAGTATGAATTAAATCCTCGATGTGAATGCAGCTTCGATTTAATCGAATGAACTTGTGCTGTGACATAGTACAACATGTGAGATTGGCAACTTTGTACTGCTTTGGAGAAATTAACACGGAATTGACTAATCATGATATCAACACAGAAGAAAGAATAGCATTTTACAGATTCTGCGAGTCACTGATTGCCTTGGAGAGGCTGGATTTTTCAAAATTAACTTCGGTGGAAGTGGCTATTACTTACACACGTAGGTCTATTATAAGTCTCAGTCTTGTTAATTAGAGAACACTCTCTCACATTTATTCATGTCACAAATTACCTGACACTGAAGGAATAAAGCATCATTATCAAACACAATCATCATATAGATAGCTTCAATATATACACTAAAAGGTCCGCAATTATATCCATATAAAAATAGAACATGCTTTATTGAATCATAGGACCGTACAGCGGGAAATTGAATTTATGCACATTTATAAATATAACTGGATTCTAACCGCATACAGTGCTGTGATTTTTGACTATTTGTAGCTCAATTCTACACGATGATTATTGTTGACCGTAGAATGAATTCTAGCTGATAATTTGGACAAATATCTTAACCAAACAGATTCATTCAGCCTGTTCGAAAAGAAGCTAACTAAATTTGCAAACTTAACAAACTGTAAAAGTGAGCAAAGAAGCAGATTAAGTTTCAAGTTTTGTGTATGAAGACTTAAATTATAATGCTGTATTGAAATTTGAAATTCAAATTAAAAATTTAAATCAACTTACTTTCCTTTTAATAAAGCTTATGTTCCGTAGATATTCATCCTATTTTACATCTATTGAGTTTTATGCTACTTAAACATTGAAATCTCAAATGCCAAATCACTAGTTTATAAACACAGGAACAATTTTCAAAACTTTGCCTTTCAAAAAATTAATCAAATATTTTTTAGACATCAGGTACATAATCTCAGCAAAAACTGAATATTTCGATGCAAAAAATGTTCACTGTATGCTGACATTTTGTTTGAATTGACACTCAGTCTACTACTTTCTCTATGTTTTGACAAGACGTCGACCTATACTATTAACGCACTGTTTGATCAACTTACAATGACTCAATAACGACTTCGAGTTGTGAACTAAACTTTAATGCTTCACATGGAATTCAATTAGCAAAAAACGCAAATTCATAAAATTGTACTTCATTTATCAGACATGCGATATGATAGCTTCAGTTAACTCTAAAGGAGCATAAGTATTGCGGAACACCAGCTCGTCTAAGCATAAAATATAAAGATGTCCTCAGTCTTGAACAATTTAACGACAAAAAATCCTTGGCAGCCGTAGACGCTGTGTCTCGCCCAGCAAGGGCTCTTCAGTACGTAAAAAGTAAAGCAAAGTATCCAGAACGGCTGAGCAAGTTGAAGAACTTCACAAGAGGGTTGCTCAGTGGTTTTTTATCTTGGCTTTGCCATGAGGCTGACATCAGTCAGAAGGATTGTAGAGTGCCAGTTCGCCTTGGCATAGAATAGAAAGGCGTTCTAAGATTTGTAGGTTGAAGCACATAAATCCTATCTAGGCCTACTTTCACGAACTGTCAGAGACTATTTCTGGATAAATTTTAACATGAATCCTGGTCTTATATAATGCTGAAACCGCTTCTGTTACTTAAATCCCAGTTTGTAACATTGCCTTGGACAGTTTTATCAAAACCAAGTTTCAAGACTATTTTGTAAAATTCCGCACTGACGAGCCTTTATGGGATGAAACGCAGCGTCTACAGCTGCCAAGGAAATTTTGTGCTTAAATTAGTCTGACGATATCTTTCTATTTTTAAGGGAGCAATTTCAACTGCAATATAGTTCGTTGCTTCTATATTTCAAGGATTGAATTTCTGACTCTCCTAAATACAGTCTTTAGGGTCAGATAAGTCTTTCTCGATGCCCTAGAGAAGACAGATCTCAAATTATAAAAGCTTTGGAAATTTTTCTATGACATGTGAGAAGAAATAAGTGATCGAAACACTTGAATTAGCTTGCTTGAAACTATAATCTCAAATTGTTCGAATGGCTTGGAAATGTTCGAAATTGCCATCGAAGAAGTCGTAGATAATATTCGCTGCGATTTCTGTAATAGATCTTGTGACAAGCATTCGTTTGGTCAAGGGCACCAGGCTTGATAAAACCTTCAATATTCGGTAATTTCACTTGCAATCAAGAACATTTCTCTGAAGTATGAAGAATACAAGACAACGTCTCTTATTTCTCAACCTATTGGATTATCCATAAATGCGGTACACCAAGAGATGCAGGAAACTATTTAGTTTTATAATTTATTTTCATTTAGATGTGTTGCGACTAATCGCCTCTGCTACGTAGTACGTAAGCCTATGATCAACTTTGATGCATTATTCGTCCATCCTCCTCTGTGAAACATGCACTTTCGAAACAAAGCTTCTAAAGTCGGAAAAGTTCAAAATGCTACCTATAAGCAAAACTAAGAAAATAGAGATCGATATTCACTGAGACTACTCACGATAGACTTTCTAAATATAGATCATGAATAACAGTTTATGATCAGCTGAGATATCAAATATTTCAAAATGTTAAGAGAAAAAAGAAGAGTAACAAAATGAAAATGAATAAAAATATCAGATTACAAAATTTGGCAGAGCCTGTTTGCCCTGACATCCATTAATTATCAGAAGCAACAGGGCTTCTCTTCATAAGGCAATCAACGATGGATTGAGGTTTATGCTTTATAATGTATTGTGAACAATTGCTTTTGTGGTCACCGTTGCAAACAGTATGAACAACCTGTGACCGATCTCGTACGAAGGCCTACCGCTTCAAGATTCTTTCACAGAATAGCTGCCAAATTGGATTTTTATTCACCCTCATCTTTCATATTTCCCTGAAGTCATGAAGATCAGGGGAAATAACTCACCAGACAAGTAAGAGGAGAAAAGAGATCAATGCAGATGTGGTATCAACATGCGTGCAGATTAATGTCAGCTTTTCAAAGAGCTTTATCGGAACTCATAAACGCTCATACGGCAAGCCTTTTAGACAAGACAAGGATACAAGAAACAGTGAAAAAAAATTATTCTTTTGCTGATATTCAACATATGCATATGACAAGATTACAGATTATGTCAGAAGTTATGTAGATAATTGTCACTGGAAAGAATTAAAAAATGAAGATATATAAATTGGAAACAATTAATATCTTCTTAAAGTTCAGGTATATTCAACATAATACTGGTTAGAACGAAGTATGCGTAGATGGATCAAATTATGCAGAGGATGAGAAGATGACTTCTCGGCATCAAAAACACTTCTACAGCATCCCTACATAGCGTCTTTCAATAGAGATCACGCATGAGATGCATCGAACTTTTCAAGGGCGGAATTAGTAGCATAAAAACGTGGAATTCCACCCTTTGATAGGGAAATAAATAACCTGTTATCTGAAAACGCCCTTCACAATGTTTGGAATGTTCGTTTTATTGAGAAATTAGCGGTGATATGCAAAACATTCAGGCATGCAACGTATAATAAAATTCTGCCTACACAGTATTCTAATGATTTCAAAAGTAAAACAACTTACTATTGACGCGGACTAAGATGATAAGACGAAAATTCGGTAATTGAATTACAGCAACAAAACCAAGAGAACTTATATGTAAATTACCTACATAACATATAAATAGCTTATAGGCCTGCAAGTTGCCGATGGTATCTCTGGTTACGCACATCCTCTTACCAGCTGATCCATGAATCACACTAAACAAACATAGCTACATGATTGTGTTGTGTGCTGTAAAACATACAACGTTGAATGCAGTAATCAACGGGCCACAATCTTGAAATGCTTTATGATGCTAAAACAAGAACAATTTAAGGTTAGGTAACAATTTCTTGATGGCTGAACTAGTTTACAAATATCTGCTCCAAAGTCATATAATTTCATCTCTTAACATGATTTAATTGCATGATCTCCATATTTAACATGTAGGCTTAGGCCAAGTACCATGATCACACTTTGTAAAATCAATCCCGGAAATATCTCATTAAAAAATTTAATATTGTAGCTCGGTCAATTTCCGAAACGAATTTTATCTCTAAAAATAAAAATATTCAACATCTATGATTCCACTACTTCGACGATTTCCTGTCACTTTCCTATTTATCTGTTTGTTAGTTTGCCAGCAAATTCATGTAGTGAATTAAATCTCGAGATCTCGACCAATTTTTAAGTTCAAGATTGGATTTTTTTTACTACACATATACTTAACAAATGAAAATTAATGTTCTATTGAAATTCTTGTTGGGACTCTATGGTTGGGAAAATAGGTCAACTGTTGACACCAAATGTGCTAGTACCCAAACATCTCATGTAAATACCATCTGAAAGGTATTGAATGATCTGTTCTTGACGATGCACAATGCATAATGACTATTCCTTTGAACTGTCTTTTAAATGGCTGACAGCATTGGTTATTACTTATTAGTCATTCATGCATGTTGTATTAAACATGGATGTTGAAAAATTACTCCAAGTCAATAAACGCACAACAACTCAACGCTGCACTTAAATAACCATTTCTTTCCATGGAAAAGCTTACTCTTACATTCTAACAACCATCAACATCACTTTCAGATATGAATTGATTTTTGTCGAGGGTTTACATCTAATTACAGTATGTTGATTGATAAATAACATTTGTAACAAGTGTGCGCCAAAATGCGAATATTCAGACAAATATTTTGGTATTGACGGAGAGGATGTGATATTTTAAAAAAGCAGATTGTGCACCTCATAAAAGGTAAAGAATCATGGGGGGACTTCTTGTCATATTTGCAGGAATTCATAGAGCCTTTGCATCAATGGTGACGCCGATGATTTACGTGGACGAAGTACGAAATACTGTGCTATTTGGAGCAAAATTTTCGCGAATACCGAAAGACGTATTTCGTGACTATTTATTTTTGGTGTATCCCTTCTGAAACATTAAAATAGTAATGCACTCGCTCCGAAAGCTGCAACATAACTAAAGCGATACTTAAAATAATTTAGTTGCTAATAATCAGCGGTAATAATATGTAGGTCGCTTGTCTGTAGTCAAAACACGGCAATTGGAATTTTCAAGCTTTGCGCAAGCTGAAGGCACAGTCTGAAATCAACCAAACTAATTGGAAATTGACTCTCACGTATTATATAATTCATCTGCAGTCTACGATCTGGAGTGAGCAAAAAAGCCTTTAAGTTCTCCTCGGTCCATCCCTCTCATTGCAACCACACGTTTCTAAGACTACTGCTGCGGGTTTTAGCGCCCTCCGACAGCTCCGTTCCATTCGATGATTAATCCCTCACTCAGTGAGGAAAAGGTTGCTGGTGATTAGTAAAAATGTTGAAAATTCAGAATGAAGAATCTCTGTGTTGCATAATATTGGGATTATCAATCACCCATGAGAGCTTCAATCGCATATTTTCGTTTATCTTTATGGAAATGGAAGTCCAAAAATTCCACACGAATACTCTGCCGATTGCTACAATAGAAAGTCGCTGTTAACTGAAAGTTGTTTACACGCGGAGGAGTTTTTGGTCCGATCTATATAAGAAAAATGGTGAATCCAGAGCAATATTAAGAAGTTTACGTTCACATATGACATTTCTAATTTCTGCGTCTTAATTAAAGATATATTTTCGTAGTTTCAATACAATGGTACACTCAGTAAATGCTCTTGCTGCACTTTTCCAAGTAAACTCCGCATAAAACGTCATATCAAAATGACTTAATAATTGACAATGAGCCCGGACAAATTCGGACGTACATACACTTCATACGTACATACAACACTTCTCTATTTGAAGTGACTGTGAGAGCATAAGCACAGTAAGCTGCCTTCATCGATATTTCACAGTAAGACATTATAAACACGACATCAAGTTGGACTATCTGATTTGCTTTGAAATAACTGGAATACGTGTAAATCTTATGTAGGTACCACACATGATACCAAGTGCATTTATGCAGCTTTCAGTAGAGTCATCGAATATGATAAGCGATAATCGCTGCCGATTATCGTCATCACAATTTTGACATATCAAATAATCGTAATCACCGATAACTTAAAATTAACGAATCCACCTCTGAATAGCATTGTAGGTAATGCTGCCAGATACAAATAGTCACAAAATGAAAAGATTATCATTCCTCACAATATATTTTGGGGCGTTCATTCATTTGGATGCATTTGTCGTTAAGTTAATATAGTAAAAAAAGTGTTGTTTAGTTTCTCCGAATTATATAACCAAGAGAGTAGCAGATAATATGTAATTTGCAAGTGCTTTCAAAAAATCTCTATTTTAGATGTATTCAGCACAGTCAAACTATCCCATTGCAATCAAGCTCACTATATTGTCTTAAGACGCATTCATGCGATAACTGATCGTTTATCAAAGTCATCTAGCATTAATCCAAATTAGGACATTAACTTTCTGAAAAAAAGTGGAATTCCAATTTAAGACTACTATTCAAAGTGACTAAATGACCGACTTGGTGAAAGATGATACCACCATTGGAACGAGCACGCGCCAATTATGTAGTTCAGTAATTGAGGGAACGATTGAATGATAGGAACATCAAAAGCAAGGTTTTCGTAGCTCAAAATAGACAGCGTGAAATAGGGTTTATGGAATCGTCACACTGACGCAACTTCCTGATCGAATGGCGTTCAGAAGCTCTGTTTGATTTAGAAGCAAAATAAGTAGTTAGAGCCGCTCTGTCAACACACATGTCAAGCGGATCCCCGTCAGCTGCTTTCTTACAGACCGTTTCCTAAATCGTTGCACACCACGAAAAGCTCTTTTATCTTTTGCTCATTCTCATAAAATTTAATCGTAAGCTCATAATTGATTGACTAATAAATTTATTCACCTGACCAGTTGAGACACTAGGCTTAGGAAACATCGTGGTTTGCCTAACTAAATGAAGCAATTAGTGATTAAGTTTGCTGCTTCTGAGCACTGTTCATTTCATGTCGGCACTTGTCTGTCTTCCAGTGATCATTGATTGATCAGCAAAAATCAGCAAAAATCCCCTCAGCTGACCTCAGCACCATCCAAATAAAGAAGCAAAGCCTTATTTCTACTATAGTCCAAAATGACACGACTTTCAATCATGGAGGGTCATTCCATGACATTTCAACAAATTTCAAGAAAGTTTTTGGCTGACCTTCTCAAAATTGGTCTATATCGTGATATTTTTGAGCCCTAGCTCTATCTAGAGGAAATCTAAAATATTTCCGAAAAATTCGACTGGCTTCTACTATATTGGCACGTTTGAAATTCGAATAAATTGGAATTTTTACAAATGTGTACGAAAAGTATTGTTTCTTTCACCACGCATATCTCCGGACACGTTGTAAATATGAACTTGATTTTTGGTGATTATTTAGACATTGTACAACTTGTGATGCCTGTTGTATAGCGACCCTTCAACTATTACAGAGAAAAATCATCAGCAATTTCAAAAACAAATAAATTGAATTTATTTTGAAAAATGTCTATAGTTTGATTATTTTTCGAAAAATTGAAAAGGCACATTCAACAAAGCAGCAACTTCTAATGTGTGGAAGCATAGATGAATCTCTTAAAAAAATTAGAATGAATTTTTGTGTGGATAGGGTATTTTGAATTAGTTAAAAATCACTGACCTTCTAAAAATAGTACTTTTCGTTATAGTCTGCGCGATGTCTCGCAATATTAGCGAGTAAACGGATCATTGGGGATTAAATTGCTTGATATTGGCTATCTAAGTCCATCAGAATATCTATCTTATTAGATCTGGAAAAAGGCCAATTTAGAATCTCTAATGTAGCTAAAAATTGAGTGTTCAATTGCGACTACTTACAAGTGCAATGACAGTAGTACTCTTAATAATTCCCTAAAATTTGACTTTTATCACGGAATTGAATTCCTTGTAAATAACTACTTGTCAAAAAGTGAATTACATGCTCATTTTACCTCTTCTTTTATAGGGAGTGTGTTTCTCTGCTGCTGCAATCGCAGTTGCTGACCTCATTACTACTTTTTTTAAATGCCAACATAACCTACCCTCCGACAATCGTTCCTATACTTCATGGCTGGAGAACATAAATTTTCATGGAAAATTCTACAATAGCCTACTTATTGTGCGGGGTTTACTAGAGGACGGTGTTTATTAAAATGTGCAAGTTTCCAAATGGCTTTTTTTCAAATTGGATAACAATAATAATTAATAACAATAATAATTATCAATAAATGCTGAAAACGCATCTAGCAGGTTTCTTGTTGTATTCGTTGTCGACAAGACGTGATTGAACACAGCATGGAACTAACTTCTTGGAATTACCGATATCGGTATTAGCGGCTTCCGTCTCATGGTCACGTGATGAGTTATGACATGACTCGACAGTGCGGTGGGGCAATAGCCAGAGACTCTGACAGCCACCAATAAATATCAACTAGTAGGTTAGGCGGTCTTTTTTAGAAAAGGTTGAGTCTTGAGTGTGATGCTTTTATTGTGTGACTCATTCTATCATGATATTTGCTGCACCACTGGGCAATGTCATTATGCATTCCGGTGTCGTCTGATAACTAGGTATTGCTTTTTAGCTCAATAGATGATACTCCAGGTACTACAGCTATAAGTCATTATTTTCTGGCTTTCTTGATATTAGAGGTTGATTAGAGGGCGTCGTTTATTAGAGGAAATACGTCATTCAAGCAAAGGACTGTAAAAAATACTTCAAGCACTAAAATGTAGACGAGCCCGGGCTTGGGAATGGAAAATCATGCAAGCTCGGGTTTCTGATTCCGGGCTTAAGTTGAAAATTTTCTAGAACCCGGGCTTGCCATCACGAGACATCTGAACAACATGCAGCACGCTTTACCATGGAATTAAATATTTTGTTCATCCGCTTCGGTTTGCTAGATGTGTGATTTATTTGAAATCGACGGCACATCGCGGAACTTGCTAAGTGGGCAAAAAGGAATTCCTAATACCTTACAGAGATAGGGAAAAAAGTCGTGTGTCGCTTGCGGATTACTGTGAATTCCAGCAAAGTGCTTCGATTGTCACAATTCCTTCAGATTCCTCCATAATGTTGGTTGATCTGATAATCATTAAAGAAAATAGCAGGCGCACGAAAATTAATTCACCTGATGATTTTACCATCCTCTTATCAGCATTCCTCACTGCATAGTGCATGCAGCAATGTGGTCAGACAGCAATGCGTGTTTTGGTGTGTACAAAATGATATCACAGCACGCACAAAAGTGACCAGACCCTGTCAATGGTGAAGAAAACCTTCATCTAGAATATATGACAATGTGAAAGCCGAAAACGTATAGCTGAAACTGTATTGAATGACTTGCCGAACTAATCTCAAGAGAGCTAGGGTTCCCAGAAGATTATGAAGGATGACTTCAGTTTGGTTTTCGTTATTTTCGAATATTTTCGTTAGTATTGAACAGTTACTTCGTTTCATTTTAACCAAGTTTGACAGACATGTCATTAGAAGATCGATAAATTTGTATAATTTTCAGCAGACAACAAATATCTACAAAGCACGAGTGACTCTAAGCATGATGCTGTAACATCAACCAAGAAATGACGACATATTGATGAATTCCAACAATACTACTGTCTTTGCATTTGTAAGTAGTGGCAATTTAACACTCAATTTTTAGCTACATTTGAAATCCCTAATTAAGCTTTTTCCAGATCTACCAAGATAGACATTTTGATGGATTCATATAGCCAATATCAAGCCATTTAGCACCCAATTATCCTAAGATAGCTAAGATTGCAAGACATCTGTGATGAGGATTTTTCTCTGTAATAGTTGAAGGGTCGCTATACAACAGGCATCACAAGTTGTACAATGTCTAAATAATCACCAAAAATCAAGTTCATATTTACAACGTGTCCGGAGATATGCGTGGTGAAAGAAACAATACTTTTCGTACACATTTGTAAAAATTCCAATTTATTCGAATTTCAAACGTGCCAATATAGTAGAAGCCAGTCGAATTTTTCGGAAATATTTTAGATTTCCTCTAGATAGAGCTAGGGCTCAAAAATATCACGATATAGACCAATTTTGAGAAGGTCAGCCAAAAACTTTCTTGAAATTTGTTGAAATGGCGTGGAATGACCTTGCATGAAAAGCTTCTTATGCCGAATTCGCGCATTCAGCCTGAATATCAGGACTCATAAAAGCATAGAGTAGGGATGCATAGGTAGAGTGTCGACTCAAAAAGTATCTGTATACATTGAAAATTTTTATATCAAAAGATTCAGTTTTTTGAGATTACGTTCCCGTGGTCCAAAAAAATTATTTGAGCACTTTTGAAAAAAGTCAAAATTTGTCAAATTTATATACTACCGAGATGACTCTCCTATACAAGTAGTATGAAACAAGTTGGATATCTAAAGGAATGAATATTTAATAATAAGCATCCTAACTAAGCGGAAATCAAGCTGATTATCAAGGGAATTTCATGAATATAAAAGTCTTCATGAAAAAGTCGTGAAATTATTCGTGCTTTCTAGGCTGAAATTTCAGGTTTTTAATTCAGTTTTCACCGGCATGATTTTATGATTCACTAAATTCATGCTTCATTTCTAGAATCTGAATAGTGAAACGGAACCATTTACATCTTTCAAAGTTAAATGAAGTCATTGTCTTTGATTATGTGATATTGTTCTAGTGGCAGGTTGCCTGTGATATGATCACGCTTAATTTAAGAAAAAACTCTTGAGGTTGAGCATGAAAGTAATAGGAACTCATCGAATTAGTAATTTAGCAAACATTAAATTGCCAAGGCTGTCATGAGAATCTGTGAAATACCATCATTGCTTCTGCATTACAATCATGATCACTCAATTCCGTTGTAATTTCTGAAAAAAACAGCAAAAATTTGCATATCTCACATTTGGTGACAATATCACCTGCATCTCCCTTGAGTTCATTTAACAAAATCGAAAGTGTATACACATTGGGGATTTAATAAATGCGGAGTTACCACTCTACCTAATATACCTACTCTATGCATAAAAGAGTAGCCCAGGCTCATAAAATAAAAATTGGCTTATCCAAAACAACGTAATCTTTATCAAAGTAGAGGTTTTTACACACTTCGTCGCCAGATTACACTGAAAATGATCAGATTGATTAAAATGTGCTGCACAGGGATGAATAACACAGAGCATAAGCCACAGAAATAAACTGCTCTTTCCTCCTAGCAGTTGTTTCCTAGGTAAGCAGAGCATTATCTCGCATGCGACAATTAAATGGCACACACCACACACAATCTGCGGTCAAACAACAAGTATTCACTGAATAAGCAGTGGGCCTCAGACATCAAACTGTTGCGTGCGTGTCATACACATCGAGTTCTTCGTTCGGTCACACTTCACTGTCACAGTACCTACCATTCATTGATAAATCCTACGATAAGATGGAGTGAGCTAAATTTCTCCCATCTGCCAACTTCTAAACAAGAAATCTGACGGCCCAACATTAACGAGAAAACTTGTGCGCAATGATATGAATTCTTCGAATCTGAAGTAATAGTAGCAATCGAAGCATTTTGGCAGAATTTACAGCAATCCGCAAGCGACGAAGACTATTTTTCCTATCTCTGTAAGGTATTAGGAATTCCTTTTTGCCCACTTACTACTGTTCCAGCATGTGCCATCGTTTTGAATTAGTCTTCACTTCTAGTTAGCTGAAAGAGTTAAACAATCTACTTTTTTGACATAAGCAAATAACCTACAATTTTCCTGGATTAAAATTTTACGAAATCTGAAGATATTGAAAGAAAAAAATGTCTCCTGGATATGAGGATAAACTGCATCCCCTGTGCTGGGAGAAGTAGTCTGGGTCCGTTGGCACCGGAGGATCTCCCGCTGGTAGACATGGTCCTCACTCCTAACACAGGTGCCAGTGCCAGGCATTTTAAGCATATCTCCCTTTTGGATAGGGAGATGGTCTATAGATACATGGACCAGCTGAGATTATCTGCGTAGGCAGAGAATAAAAAGCCATTCTTGGCCAGGAAGGAGCTTTCGACCATTGGAACGAAGAACGAAAAGCGGGTAGACCAGGCCCGCCTGGCTCTCGTTAGGGCAAGCTGGTCTATCGGTCCATCCCAGACGAAAATGGTTTGCGGCAGGAAATCCTCAGCCAAAACCCCTATGGTCTGAATGGTAAATATTGATGCGATGAATGCTATGGCGTCTCCTTGCAACAAGCGACGCGCATGACCACCGCATGAGTCATGCGAAAAATGGACAAGGACTACCTGGTCGCGGACGAACCAGGCTGAATCGAGTCCAACAACAACAACAGCAACTAAAACACCAATCTCGGGAGCTGCGGAACAATCAACATTGGCACCCTGACTGGTAAAGGAAGGGAGATAGCCGACCTTATGGATAGAAGGATGGATATCCTGTGCCTGCAAGAAACGAGATGGAAGGGAGCGAGAGCAAAGGACTTGGCTGGAGGGCACAAATTATTGTACAGTGGCATTTCGGGAAGAAATGGTGTTGCGATAGTCCCCTCAGACAGCATCAAAGAGCACCTGATTACAGTGTAGAGTAAAAACGAAAGGATGATGAGCACCACATTGAGTTTCGGAGACACTATACTCAACATCATAAGTGTATATGCCCCGCAAACAGGCTGTGAAGAAAATGAGAAAGATGACTTCTGGGAAGAGGTAGATCAATAACTGCGTGAGATCCCACAAGATGAAGGAGTTATTCTCGGAGGAGACCTAAATGGTCATGTGGGTCGATCGAAAGAAGGTGTGGAGAGATGGCATGGGGAATGGAGTGTTGGAGAGAGAAAAATAGAAGAGAGAAGTAAATTCAAAGCGAAAGTCACGGAAAATTGGAGGAGCGAGGTGGGTGTCCAGAAATGATGGACGGCAAACATCAAGGCGATTATCACGGCAGCGGAATAATAATAATAATAATAGAATGCTTTATTCATCATACAAAAGCGGTATGACTAATACAAGAATTGTTTGGTACTGACAAAATCAACGTGTCAAAGTTACGAACGTGACGAAAATCGAACAAATGAGTTGTAATACAAGGATGAGTTCCGACGTAAAGGGCACGGGAATGTCTGATATCATGCCTAGAGTCACGCAAAACAAAAAATTGGGACAACGGATGACAGTCTTTATGTATACAAATACTTTTAATGATCTTCACACAGCATCTGTCAAGGAGATCACGAAGTGAATTATGGTGGGTCAAATTGGCCCACCGACAAGCAATTTTGTACAGTATCTCAAGTTTCTTGAAGTCCTTCCTATTTAAATCGCACATAATAGGCCAACAGTATACAATATGACAAAAAACGATGCCGAAGAATGCTTGCATGATAACGTCATTACAATTACCATTGGATTTTAATTTCTTAACATACGACATGGCCGACAGCATTTTGCATACAGAGACGAAAATTGCTCGCTCCAACGCAAGTTATTCGAAAAAATCACTCCAAGAATTTTCACAGATGTCACTACTTCGATTGGCACACCATTGACAAAAATGTCTGGATAGGACGCATTACAAGATTTCCGTGATAAAAGCATAACTTTAGTTTTGCAAGCATTGATAGCAAGCCTTTTCTTGCAGACCCAGTCAGACAGCGAATCAACAATAGGCTGGAGTTTACAGTTTTTGATGTCATCAAATTTATGAATGAGACTGATGTCATCAGCATACATCACACATTTTGTTTCATTAAAGTTAGGGATGTCATCCAGGAATAAAATAAACAGAAAGGGTCCTAAAATTGATCCTTGAGGAACGCCACTACTGATATCGTTGAAGGGGGTGTCACAAGATGGATGCGGACTCTCTGTTGACGATTTTGTAGGAAGCTTTTGATCATGCTGACAACGTGGGGGGAGCAACCAAATCTATTAACTAAAGTTAGTAGAAGCTGATGGTGACTGACAGTGTCGAACGCCTTTTGCAGATCCACTGTAAGTAAGGCGACGGAGTTATTGACATTTTCGGTGAACTGCTCAAGCAGGGAAAGTCTGACACTCAGCAGAGCATTGGAACAACCACCAAATCTCGAGACATAACCGAATTGTTTGGGATCAATCTTCTTTTGGAGTGAAGGGAGGAGAAGTTTATCTCTTATAAGGCGTTCAAGTATTTTGCTAAGGAAAGGTAGTAGAGAGATCGGTCTGAATTCGGAACTGTCCTTTTTAGGTAGGGGGAGAATATTGGCACGTTTCCATGCCCGCGGGAAAGAAGCAGTTTTTAGGCACATATTATAGATAAGGCAGAGGGGGTAAGACAAAAACTCAGCAAAACTTCTAATAAAAACCCAGGTAAGTCGTCAGGACCGGAAGAGTTAGATTTGCATTTTCTAATCAAGGCTACCACTTCAGACTCAGTGACTACACAGGTCGATGAGACGTGGGAATTTATCCGAGAATCGACGAAGTGATCAATATCTGGGGGTGAAAACGTGGACTAGAATTGGTTATTAAGATCAAGAGCTTTTGGAAAGTCAATGGTACTTTCAACAGTTGGTTTCTTGATTTGGGAATTGATGACCTTCCACTTCTCAGACTGGGAACCAGCTTTCAAACTATGATAGTACCTACTCTTAGCTTTAGAAACCTCTGATAAGAATCTTTCACGAAGATTGACAAACTTAGGGTAGTTGCCACGTGAAAGAGCACGATCTCTGGAATCGGACAACGCCTTTAGAGCGGGGGAAAGCCAGGGAGGGTCACAACTGCGCATGCGAACTTTTTTTCTGGGAAATACGTTTGTAACAGGAACAATAAAAAATTCTGAAACTTGTCAACATGAATGTCCAAATCGTCTGAAGCAAGGAAAAAATTATCCCAGTTAATACACATCAAAAACTCACAACAACTAGCGTAGAAAGATGCGGTGAAGGAACGGACTTTTACTATCTTTGTGATAACAGGTTTAGGGACACAAGGTTTCACGAAAACGCCTTTATGATCAGATCTACCCAGTGGAGCAACACAAGAGGGGTTCTCAAATCGCTCCGAATGATTAGTAGCTATAATATCTAAAATATTCGAGCCCCAGGTCTGCGCAGTTACAATTTGTTTTAGATCGTGGAATAAAAAGAAGTCAGAAATGTGATGACGTAGGTCATTGATATCACCCACAAGAATAGAATGATTTACCGTAGGATCAACAAAAATAGATTGTAAGTGTTCAAGTACGGTAGTGTGGGCAAAGGCTGCACCCCAGTAAGGATGGTAAAGAACTGTAATCGTAGCATCGAAGTCTGGAAAGTGGCACGATAAGATGTTTGACTTGATGCTAGGGCGAGGATTGTTAATGATGGAAACACGCAGATAGGACTTATGATAAAGAGCAACTCCTCCTCCATTGACATCTCGATCTTGTCGAATTAAATCATAGCCATCAAGAGACACAGCCTCATCAGTTATAGCTGCGCCAAGCCAAGTCTCAGTGATACACATGACATCAGGTTCAAGGTTAACAGCACGTAACTTAAGATCATCACATTTGTTAGATAACGAGCGGGCATTGAACAGTAAGATAGAGGGTGAAGCACTTGCTGATTCCTTGGTCGCCGTTGTAATCTCAGCTGCTGTGGTTGCGATACAGGATGGGGAAGTTGAGGGAGAAGAGGACTAGGCATGGATGCGTGCGGAGGTGTGCGAGTGACCGTTTGGGAGAAAGCACGCGCGTGCGAGTATGAGGCACGAAGTTGAGGGAGGCGAGTACTTGGCGTGGATGCATGTGCAGGAGGGAGAGTGATCGATTGGGAGAACACAGGAGCGTGGCAGCACGAAACGACAGTTGAATCCTTCTTGCGTAAGAGCTTGTAATACCAAAGGGAACGACGTAGAGACCGGGAGATAGAAATATCCCGCTGTAAGCTAAGGATATGGGAGCGAGAGTATCGCAGTCTGTCTGACGTCATAGCAAAGATGCGTGACTGACTGATCCGACGGTGTAGCTTTGTATAGGGAAAACAGGCAAACCCAGCTAACAGCGATGCGAAGATACATTGAAAAAACACATGAGTGAACTCAAGCCAAGATATAGAGATGTAAATTGAGTTTGGAGTCCAGCGGTGAACTATAAGAGTAGCTAGCGGGACGAGGAATCAAACCATACAAAAATAGACGTCGTTGTTTGGTGAAACTTATGACACGATGATGATGAACAGTCTGCCTGAACGAGGAGCCACGATACGTCTGCTCGCTAAGGCGTCAAGAACGCCTGGGGAGAAGGCCACAGCTTATAAAGAGGCATAGTGGATGGAACGAGGAAGTTCAGGAAGTTGTGAAGCGGAAAAAGGCATTGAAGAAGTGGGACAACACTGGAAGTGGTGCAGATATACAAGACTACAATCTTGCAAAGAAGGAAGCCAAGCGTGTGGTGGCCGCAGCGAAGGCGAAAACGTGGCAGAAGGTATACGAAGAGCTGGAAACACCGGAAGAAGACAAGAGGATATTCAAATTGCAAAAGCCAGAGACAGAGCATCGAAGGACTTGACCCAAGTCAAACAGATGAAAGATGAAAATGGACGAGTGTTGGCGGATGAATAACAAATAAAGAAGAGGTGGATGATGTACTTCGAGAGCCTGTTGAATGAAGAGAATCCAAGAACGGCAACTGGAAATGGTAGACCGAATGAAGGAGTTGTTAGAGAAGTTTCTCGTGAAGAAGCAATAAAAGCCGTGCAGAAAATGAAGAACGGAAAGGCAACAGGTCCAAATGGGATCCCAGGAGAGGCGTGGAAATGCTTAGGGGAAACAGGAATTGACAAACTTACTGAGTTGATGCAGAAAATCTGGATTGAAGAGAGAATGCCGAACGAGTGGAGAAACAGCATAATCACGCCCATTTATAAGGATAAGGGGGATGTACAAGAATGCGGGAATTGCAGAGGGATAAAACTCATGTCCCATTCGATGAAAATTTAGGACAAGATAATAGAAAATTGAATTCGAGAAGAAACCTGTGTTGGTGAAGAGCAATTTGGATTTATCCCTGGAAAGAGTTGGACCGATGCGATTTTTGCATTACGAATGATGATGGAGAAGCACTGTCTGCCGGACTATTTTGAATGATCAGCTGAATTCTGTGACATAGTTTATTTGCAATTTTTGAAAATCCTAATCTCTTGCCTACTTACTTACTGCCCCATTATGAGTCCTTGTTTCCTTGGGTTTGGGGTTGGACGATATGTCATGCCGATTTCGGTGTGGGCGGATTGCGATTCTAAAAGCGCAGTGGATCTAACAAGCGCAGTGCGAACACAAGTTTCTGGCAACTCCCTTTCTACAAAAACCACAGTGAAGACCACAAGGATACCTAGACTTATACACTCGATCTGTCATTGCGATCTTGCTTGTTCAAAACAACTTTTGACATCCCGATGTAGACTTTCAGATCTTTACGCTCCAGTTTTGATCTCCAACAGCTGAAACGAAGCTTTAAAGATCTGATCAAGTTGGCATTTTATGAATAAATCGTCACCTTAGAGTAGTTCCAATGGACAAAATAGGTGGAAGTCTTTCGAGATTGGCTTCCATCTTGATGACAAAGAGAATGAGACTGAACACAAAGCCTTGATGCAGACCAGCTTTCACACTGAGTACTTCGCTGTATCGCGATCCAGCTCTAACTTATGACACATGACTAAATAACCTTCTCCATATTCACAAATGAGACGTAGATTTCCTTCTTCTTGATGAAGCATTTTTCATGCAATCATCGGATGAAGATGACTTCGGTCATGCTCTTTCGATCACGCTTCTATTGATGACTGCAGAATGCACAGCTGTGTCCTCGTCGCTACACATGAAATTGCTGGTAGGAAACTACAAGGCGGCAAAGGGACAACTTTTGCGAATGACCTCATGTAGTGATTATTCGATTAGACAACGTATAGATATTCGTCACTAAAAACGCGATGGAGTATGGTCAAGGACAGATAGATTATGACAATCTGGATGCCATGTATAAATGTGAGGTGAATATCATCAAGTTAAATGGATTTTCAGCTGTTGCAAAGTCTGTGACTGATGTATTCGACGAGATCATTACAAAGGGAAAAAGGACACCAGTTTCGGAAATTCCAAGAAAAAGCGAAATATTGAATTGAGCGGTGTGAATCTTGAGCACTATAACAAATCAAGTCTCATGAAGCATCATCCATACTCAGTCACTTGAACGTTCCTTGAATGTTCCATGCACACTCCACCAATGAGAAATTTTCACTGCTTGATGGATATCAATTGCTATCAGTCTCATGAGGCACGATTCCCTGACCATGCGGAAGGCCAAAGCTTCGCTGCTTCCATAATTGCATCAACATGTATGTCCTTCAAGAATTCACCATTGCAGGACTCAATGGTGCCGTGAAATACCAATTACTGTGATAAATGTTTCTTTTTTTAATTTCACATGTTGAATATAGAGATTGTAAAAAAAATTAATGTAGAAATCAAAATTTTAATATCCATCAATTTCCCAAAGGTCAAAGCAATGATTCATTCTTCATGAGACTGGATGTGTAAGTTTGTGCCCAACAGCCATGAATGAGCATGCAGTATTGAATGAACTTTTGTCACTTCGTTCATGAAAGAAATCATTTTCTGTTTTGATACCTACTTAAAACAAATGAAAGAGTCATTTTTAAAAAATCGTTAATCATGAACTTCAGATTCATTTTCGGAAATTCTGCTGACAGAAATCAACAAATAGATATTATTCAATAAGTGTATTGAGGTGTTGATGAATAATGAATGAATTACCTTTAAGTTGAAGTATAAAGTTTATCTAAGAGAAGTCTGACGGAATGATATGGCATTAAGATAATTGCGCGTTAATTTACGCTGAGCCGTTTTTGTTTTGCTCTCGGGATTCTTGCACCGCCGGTACGATTTTCTTTGACTTTAATGACTGATTACAAAGTCTCGCATTTCTCACCTATCATTGAATCCAAATCTTTCAATTTAAAGTTTGAAGGCGCGAAACGAGGTACGAACCGAACCTCGAAGGCGAGGGAACGAGGTAGTACATAAAACTTTCACATAGCGTAGTACACCTCCAACCTACTGCAAAACTTCGCATCCTCCGGATCAGATCATTTGCTTTTCAGAAATAGAGAGGATAACCCAATCCTATGTATTTCCAGTGGTAAAATTGTGACATTTAAGGTGTTGACTCCATTTTTTCGAATTTTTGCTCATAAAAGTTACACAAATTGGTATTTTGTTGAACTGGTTGTTATAGAAATCATCTACAGATCATGATCTTTCAAATGAGTTATCATTCAGTGACAGAGGATGAAGTAAAGTGTACAAACAAACACTTTTCGTTGGTGTAACTGCAAATTTTAACATAGAAATTTCAGGAAAATTGTTGATATACTTCAACAAAAAGTGTTTGTTTGTACACTTTACTTCATCCTCTGTCACTGAATGATGACTCATTTGAAAGATCATGTTCTGTAGATGATTTCTATAATAACCAGTTCAACAAAATACCAATTTGTGTAACTTTTATGAGCAAAAATTCGAAAAAATGGAGTCAACACCTTAAATGTCACAATTTTACCACTGGAAATACATAGGATTGTGTTATCCTCTCTATTTCTGAAAAGCAAATGATCTGATCCGGCAGACGCGAAGTTTTGCAGTAGGTTAGAGGTGTACTATGGTATGTGAAAGTTTTATGTACTACCTCGTTCCCTGCACAACTTCACGCTAGCTCCCGGACTAATACCGCGGCCGCTTTAAGTGTTCGGAAGTGAGGAGTTATTCAAACTTTGCCATGAATTTAATTAAAAAATATCGCTGTCTGGTTCAATATACAACCCTGTTCCTAAGCGCACTGAGAGTAGGATCTACAGAGCATCTAATGCACCCGAAGCGTCATTGGAACAGTCGACTGGTGGCTTAAGGGCTCGCGAAGTCAATGAGAATGAATTAGTACACATTCCCTGTCCTCCCAAGAAATGTAAGATTCATAAAGAGAATATTTTTCTCGATATGTGCTAAAAGGAAGCGATACTCTTAATTCAATCTGGCAGGAATCCGACGTTCAAACTTTGATACCGTACTTCAAGAATTAAATTAAGCAATAGTGCAACGAACATGTGCGATCAATGAGTTGACGGATGTCATTGTAGGTATTCATCATGATATGAAAGTGAGCTTCGATAACCAATCTGAAGGTTGAAGTTGTTATCAAACCTCATGAACTCAATCCAAATTTTAACCAAATCCAACTCACGTTTTGTGTTGAAATTATCGAAGTTGTTCATTTTTGTTACAACTGTTAGCTTAGAATTATAGGCATATTTGATCCTGATGTATATGTCTATTTATAATTGCACAAATTGTAAGAATTGATAGACTACATTTAATATTTATATCGGAAAATATGAAATTACGAGAATATAGCAATAAAGTAAATATATAATGTATAAAAATGTGTATGTATAAAAGCAAATGTATAATGTTCAGTAAAATGTTGGGAGACCATAGAAATTGTTTGCGATATTTTGCTACAACAGTTAATTTGCTTTTATATAGCATTTTTTAACGCTAATTTTGGTGCAAAAATTACAACACATTAGAATTTCGGTTGGACTAAACAGGAAATGTTAATTAGGTGATTGCCCTTTTATTTAATCGGAATCAGATTAGTTCCATCGCAATCCAGTTTATTCAAACCAATCTACTGAAACTTTGAAATCGCCTATGCTTAGTATTTCTATTGTTGTCTATGCGTGCAATTGGATTTGAATCAATTTTGTGATGTTGACTATTCTGTAATCTGTACTCATGCGGTAAGTCCCATCCGCTCCAGGAACTAGTGTGCATGGAGAGCTCCAGTTGTTGTTACAGTATTCAGTGAATCCATTTCTGAGCAGATTCTCAATTTCTGTTTGCAAATATAGCTCTTTTATTGGATTGAGCCTGTTCGGGTGTTGCTTGATAGGCAAACTATCACCGACATTAGCATCATGAAACACCGCGTCAGTTCTTGATGGCACATCCGAAAATAGTTCGGGATATGCAAAAATCAATGCAGATATCTCAACTCTTTCATCTGCTGATAAATGTGACAACTTAGTTTCCAGATTCTTTACATGAAGTTTATTTGTCATCTCAACTTCCTACCGGATTTATTGCAGTAGGGTTTGTTGATTCTGAATCATTACCATTTGATAATATTCATTAGGTGTTGGGCAATGACCTTGTAAGGCCCATGTAAATGAAAACCCAACTGTTTCAGGTATACCATGCCTCGAAATCTCTCCTGATGCAAAGAATCATGAAGAATCTGGTCTTTATCCATCGTGTATAGTCACTCGTTCAATGAGTAAGAAGCATTAATGAGTAAGATATTAATGATGAAATTGATTTGACAGATACTTTTCTCTTTGCCGCCAGGTAATTGATACAGGATTCGCTAAGGCTCAGCCCATTTGATCTTGTCTTCAGACACACTGTTGGATGACCTTTAAAAGTTGTTAAGGAAAAAAAAATTGTCGGATGAACCTATTCCGAAAAAAAAGTTTATGACCGGAGGAGAAGCTGATAAGGCAAAAAAATGTTAATTTAAAATGTGTACATAGAAGAAGTAGGAACTGACAGAGCTCAAACCCGATGCACGCCTTGATCAGTTTCTCTTCGATATCACCAAGTATTGCTCCCTGGGTTTGCAAAAGTTTGAAGATCGACCGTCTTATGTGTCTCACGGACAAGTTTTGATCGAAAGTGGCTTCTCAAGTTCTCAGTCAGGATATCACTCATCATTGAGAATCAGTTGGAGCGTACTCTTATTGCGCACAGGATCATCCACGATCATATTCATTTCAAATGTGACGTCATAACCAGCTTTCGTTCAGTTCATTCTCGCTACAAAGCTTAGAAGGTTGCAGATTCACACAAAGTTCAATTACAGTTGAAGGCAGGCAAGAAATGAAGGCACAAGTCGAATTGCTGGCCGAGAAAACGATGAAAGAAAAAGACTTCATGCGTAATTAGAGAATATGAACAACGAAATTGCTACGCTCAAGAAATAGATTATTTTTCGAAGAAATTTGATTTAAATGCTCGTATATGGATTTTATATAGATTGTTTGGATAATATTTGATATAGACTTTCACGAAGTTGATATCAAGATATGCGTACGCACTTGATACACATTGTCTATAGACATTTTCTATTGTTTATAGGCCCATACTGGATACAGATTCTAATGTAGATTGTTCGAATATTTTGAATATTGTTCTAGGTCTTGTATATAGATACATTCTATTGTCTATAGGCCTATTCTGGATACAGACTTTAATGTAGATTGATTGAATATTTTGAGTATTGTTCTAGGCCTACATGCAGATTATTTGACTATGGATTTCATAGCGCAGTTTCTTTCTGAAAAAGTGATGTAAGAATATTAATAGGGATTTCGATAACTCTGTATTTTGATGTTATTTGGTTGCATGTGTACAATTTATCATCAGTTTTCATCATGCATAGGGAGAATGGGCTGACATGTAGACATCATAGGACGTCGCATTTTTGACAATCATCCATCATGTCCAAATAATGAAAAATAAATTATATTTTACCCGTTTTATACGGCGTATTTCACAACTTGTTTGTAGTAGACAAAATTCTGTAAGAAGCGCTCTTGACCTTCTAATTTGAATCTTAAAAAGTTCTAAAACTTTCTTGTCACCATATCGAGGGCAGTATTCAGTCAAACTTCACATCTCTGTCAATTATTATTATAATGTCAACTAAAACGAACTGAACTAGCTCAATATTACCACAACCAGTTCGCATTTTCCATGAGGCCTGCCTATGTAATTACCTAGTTTCTCAAGATCAGTCAGGCGAACAAACTATTTTAAGATAGAATGTCATAAAAATGTCATTCAGCATACAGCGATGCATCTAAACGAATTGATGAAGCGATCAGAGCCTGCGCGTTTTCCTAAGATACAGATATACGATTGAGAACCTACTGATATGAAATCAAGGCAATTTGCGTCCTTAGGGTAACATGATCGCCACCTCACAAACAACAAGAACATTTTCAAATTTCTTACATTTTTTTAGAAAACTTCTGTTACACTCCTGCATTTTTAAGTGAATTTCTACCAGGTAGCCCCGAAAAAATTCTCCGGTGACGCCACTGAATCACATTCTCCCACAGGTATGGTTGAGAAATCTATGCTTCATATTGCTATGGTCCGGATAGATGGTAATAGTAGTCAATATGATTTTAATGGATCCTAATATTTACTGAATGACCGTCAAAGATTGAGTTATTTTCATCATTATGACCAGGAATCGCTAAAATGCAAAAATCGAGACGCTGTCATGTCACCCCATTCGACTTTTTGAAACAAATTAGCTGTCATCTCAAAGTTAATGTAAATTGACGTCACCAAATCCATATAATTCACTAAGTCATTCAGCTGTCTTACTGCAAATGTTTCATGGTGTTCTGACATTGATGATGGGTTAAGAAAAATACAATTTCCAAAAATGAATGCAAAATCGTTACCAAAAATGAGGTAAAAAGTGGGTAAGAAACAAAAAATAAACAGGCCACCTCAGACCGATCGTGACACATAAAAACTCTGGATCGTCCTGACAGCGCTCTTGCCTTGCCCTATGCACCACCGGATCTTCGATTCTACACAGCTAACAACTGCGCGCGGATAGGGCGCTTGCACTTATCGAGACGGTAAGAGGAACTCGACCTAGATGAGGTGGATCCCTAGGAAGTAAGCCTTATTGACCCTAATCTGAGGCTCGGGGCTGAGAGACAAGCCAGCTGCCCAATCATGGAGTCGGACCCCATCACCGACTTTCAACAGAACATAATATCTCCGTAACAAGCTCTGAAGCAGACACCGAACCCGAGCAACATGTTCAACCGGTACGAGGATAGGATGCATTGCCGCAATCTCATGAAGTACAACTGGGCCCCAGATTCTCTGGGACAGCTGCGGACCGAATCCCGATCCTTCAAGAGACATTGAACCTGACTCGGACAGTGACTCGCATCCAGCACTTCCAATTCTTTTTCGAGTGTCTACTCTTCCCTCTTCAGGTCACCATGTTCCTGCTAAGTCCAACAGTAACAACATTGATTCTCAAACTGATAGTAGCCCGTCTAGCATTAAGTTATTCTCCTATCTCGTGCGCGTATGCAAAACCTTACGGACCTTTCTCGCGGTATCGGTCAATTACCCGACGGTATCAAAGTATATCAGGAAGTTCAGCAAACCGTATTGGCTCCCAAGAGGGCCCCTTTGGATGAGTCTCCTCAGAACTAGGGACTAAAAGTCGGTAGGGGCGCTCCTGCATTGATCTACATGGGACTCATCAAAAAATTTTGCACCGTGTAATTGGGAACAACGGTAAATATTTTCATGGAAATTTCTATACTTGATTATCCAGAATGTTCTTTGCTGGGGTTCACGCCTGTACGCTGTGACTCAATTATGCATTAGAAGATTTGTGGATGTTCTAGGGGTATTTCATATCGGAGATATTTTTTCCATTTTCGAGCATGGCAACACTGGTATTTGATGGCAGCCGACGGGAGGCTGTTCGATTTCATTGTGGATATCACACCAGCTTGTCTCGTCTCCCCAAGAATAAGTTTGCTGCTAAAAAGATTCACCCTTTTACCAAAAATTATTTACTATCACTAAACTGGTAGTTTATAGTTTCGTGTAAAAATATATATTTTCAGTGCCATTTTCACTGTACCCTTGAATAGTAAAATTATGATTTTAATGCTATGCAGGCTTACGTTAAGGAGCATGAAAAATTAGGAAAGGTCTGTAAATGAAACTTTCTTCAGGCGTTTTCTCTTGCCTTCGTCTAATATAGGGGTGCGGTCAGAATCTGCTCCACGTTAAATAGGGTTAATATCATGTATTGTAGTTGTGGCTTGGTGTGCGAGCTATGTACACTAATAATCAGAAGTCTTTTCGACTATGCTGTTTTCAATTCGACAAGGCCTGCGTTCGGGAGGCAATACGCAGGGTGAGTCATAATGCACTGAAAACTTCAATGACGTGTAGTGTGAACTGAGATGATAATTCGGCTTGACTTCTTACACCACAACAACTACCAAGACATGGGGTTTTACGTGTGAAATATTACTTTTCTCTTATAATTATTTGTCAGTACACTAGCTCAATTAAATTTCATCAGAAGTAGCTTAAATTTCAATTTTTTTATCGTTTAAGATTAAACTCAAAAGCCAATTTTCCGTCTGACAGTTTACGATTGAGCTTATCACAAGCAAGGTTCACTGAAAGTATGCAACTTATAGTGAGTGCTCACCTTGTCGACCCTTGTCCCGCGTATCCCAGGGTAGGTCCAGTCCTCTTTTTCCATTCCTTCCGGTTGTGGATCAGGGAGGCATCCACTCCTTTTGCCTTCATGTCGGCGGTTACTGTCGCTGTCCAGGTCTTCTTCGGGCGGCCTCTACCTCTTCTTCCTTCCACTTGCAGACGTGATGCTTTCTTAAGGGGATGGCTCTCTCCGCGACGCTGCACATGACCAAACCATGACAGCCTTCTTGCTCTTGCCACTTCTTGAATAGGGGCTATCTTCACATTAGATCTTATTTCTTCATTGGTCTTCCGGTCCAAGCGTGTGTAGCCCTGCATCCACCTTAGCATCCGCATCTCCGCCACGTGCAGCTTCTGCTCATCTGTCTTGAGAGGGGCCCAGCACTCAGAACCAGAAAGGATTGCTGGCCTGATCATAGAGGAGTATACTTTGCTCTTTATCTTCAGTGACATCCTTCTGTCACATAGCACTGGAGTCAGTCTCTTCCATGTGTTCCAGCCGCAACGTACTCGATGTGCAACATCACCTGCGCTGGTCACCTCAGTATTGACCATGGACTCCAGATATTTAAAGCAGTCCACACTCTTCACTGGCTGACTCTGAATCTCCATAGTTGTTCTTCTTGGGTCGGACGACAGATATTCGGTCTTGAAACGGCTTATCCTCAGGCCCTTGCTCTCAAATGCTCTCATCCATGCTTCCAACCTTCGCTCTACATCTTGATGACTGCTTCCAAATATTACGAGATCGTCGGCGTATAACATATCCCAGGGGCCACCTCTTCTGCAATCCTTGGAAATTTCATCCATTATTACGATGAAGAGAAAAGGGCTTAAAGCTGAGCCTTGATGTAGCCCAACCGAGACAGGAAAGGCACGACTTTCACCTTCTCTACATCTCACTGCAGTTGTGCTGTCCCTGTACATGTCCTGTATTAAACGGATGTAGCACTCCGGTACTTCCCGTATGCGGAGACAATTCCATATCAGCTTGCTTGGGACTGTATCGTAGGCCTTTTCGAGATAAATGAACACTGCGTGGAAAGGCTTACTTTTCTCTCTGAATGCCTCCATCGCCATTCTCAGACAAAATTGTGGGTCTGTTGTGCCTACTCCTGGTCTGAAGCCAAATTGATTCATATCCACCTCAATAAGATCACGAAGACGCTTCTCCTAAATCTTCTCCAGAATCTTCATGGTGTGACTGAGAAGCTTGATACCGCGATAGTTGCCAACATCTTGATGGTCTCCTTTGCCCTTGAAGATAGGTGTAATAACACTTTTCCGCCACTCGTCCAGTTTTCCTTCCCGATGTCAGTATCTCATTGAAGAGGTACACCACAAGGTCCAAGCCACCCCAAGCACCTTGAAAACTTCAATAGGAATGTCATCCGGTCCACAACTTTCACCCGGTCTCACTTTTTTTAGTTGCTCAGCCACTTCATCCCTTGTAATCATCTCCACCGGACCCTCAACAGCAGCTCCAGCAGGGATCTCTTCATGCGGCCTTATTTGATTCAACAGGGCTTCGTGGTACGAGGGGCGTTCCAAAAGTATCCGGACTGAGTCCATAACTTTGAGAGTAATGATCTGATCCCTCTGAAGTTTAGGTATGTTGAACCCATTATCATCATTAATAAGCACAAAAAATTTCATCCCGATATCTTAATTGGTTACAAAGCTGCAAATATTTTAGTAATGTCACTACTTGAAATTTAGTGACGACCAAATTGATTATTAAGAATCGTAAGATCATAATTCGTCACCGTCATAAGCATATTGCCTATCTCATTTTTTTCAATTTTTCAGGAGACACAAATAGGTGTCTTAAACAAATTAGCTAGATAATGAATGAAGTTAGGCTTGTGTTATCAATCAAATACATGCTGAGACTACTTTTCATACTAATTACATTGTAAACAATTTGGTTTGCTACTGTAGATATAAGCAAAATTGAGATAGGCAATATGCATGTTTGCTCCTAATGAGATAGGCAATATGCATATTATTAAGAATTTGGATTTTGCCCAAATTTATGTCTGTAATGATCTTCGGTATTTATCTAAAGTAGTTCAGCCTTATCGGGGGGGGGGATATCATATGCATTGAAAATTGTCGTAATTATTACATGTAGTGACTATAGGCGCTTTGAAATAGCATGTAGACGTACCTTTACATGAATAAGTAGGCGCATCCGTTATCGGTTTTAGGATTTATCTGCAACATTGTATAGGCTGCGTATGTAAGCTATATGAAAGAGTGATAAATATTTTAAGCTAACATACTAACATTCTTGAATCCGTAAATGTGCATGTACATGAACAAGGAATTAAAAACATTTACATTGATGAACTAGTCATGTATTACTTCACAAAGTATTGTAAGAAACTTTCAGGTGAACTCATTTGTGTAAAATATTGTCATAATATTGATGCACGTCTTTCAGTAGAACTTTTTCATAAATTGCAGATCGTCAAACTTCTTCTTGGTAATAGGGATTTCTTCGTGAAAAGCTTGTATCCATTCATAATCGTCATTTTTCCTCAGCCTACATGGTAAATCTGTCCATTCGTTCTCGAATGCCAGGTTGAACTTGTTGGTTTCATTTGGAAAATACTTAAGTCCTCTCAGGTCATGTACAGTCCTGTCGTCAGCTTTCTTTCCTGGGCGAATGGAGTTAACATGATGATCGGACAATTTTTTGAAATCTGTATACGACAACATTTTACATCAAAAGGAGAAGGGTTTCGCCTAGCAGATTTCATGAGAGCAACATAGTCTCTTGGAACACAAACGTCAGTGCACAAATTTCTTACTACAGTCCGTTTCATAAAAAGTGGATCATACTAAAATTTGACTAAATAAAACATAAGTATGATACAGAAAGCATTTTTCATGTTATTTCATGTCCCTAATATATTTAAATATCCTTATATAATCTGATAAGCTATGATACAGTAACGGTTCTTAAGAAGCTAATATTTTGTGGCCCTACCCTTATTGTCAATGACATTACCAATTCGTCTAGGCATTGATTCGATGATATCGTTGATTTTTGACTGATCTAACTTTCTCCACTCTCTTTTTAACAGTGACGTAAGTTGTGATACGCCATCTGTAGGTAGCAGTGAACGACGAACGTTACGTTTTAGAATACTCCATACATTTTCTATGGGATTCAGATCAGGAGAACGAGCTGGCCAAGATAATGTCCTAAGCCGTAATTGAGACTTGCATAAGTTGACTCTACTACTCCTGTGACACGTAGCATTATCATCTATAAATAACCAAGTCGATGGATCACCAAGTTGATCTGTCATTTGGCCAATGTTCATTCGTAAAACATTCACATAGCGTTCAGAATTCATGGTTCCTTGCTGTATGTGAAGTTCAGAGAGGCCTCTTACAGCTCTTGAAATTCGACTCAATAAGTCTTCTACGAATAGTGGACTTAGAAATAGACGAGTCTAGTGCAACCATCTCAGTTAACAAGAGACTTGGATCAACTTTAACAAATCTCAAAATTAGGCCATCTCTACGTTAGGATGTTTTGCGTGGACGGCCAGAGCCCTCTTTACGACAGAGTCGAAAATCATCATTATGCCATCGATGCACATTTGTGTAAGGGACATTTCTAAAGTCGCTTGCTTGTAGCTCGCAAAGAAAACCCTAGTTCTAGCAAGGCTGACACTTTGCCTTTTGTGAATGCGATCTCGTTATTGTTCATTTGTGCTTTGTATTGTTTTCAACCGGTAAGATATAGATTTCTAGCTGAAAGCAATCAGGAGTGCTGCCAACACCACCGCAACGAAGTCAGGAAGCTATGGAACATGAAGTCCAGTTAATCACATGTAGCAGTTACATTATTGTTGATGAATAATGGTGCTATACTGGCTCTGGTCGACCGATTTTCTTTATTTTTGTTTTGCTTGATAGCTTTTGGCTTGTAGAACAACATATTACATAACAAAGGAAACAAATGTAATTTTATAAGAGTGAGGTATGATTTTGTGTAACATTGCTAAATGAAGATCAAATTATCTACTACTTTTTTATCTATAACAGGAAAACAACTCAATATTCATGCTTGAAATTTCCAACAATGATATTAGTAAGCACAACTGACATATCTTCCAAATTTCAGAGAAATTCGTTCAAGTTTGGCGGAGTTAGACAAAGTTGAAGTGAAGGCGATGTTTAAGGGTGATCCATTTTTTATGAAACAATCTGTATTTTCGAGTGAATGGTATCGCATTCCATTTGTGAATGGCCTTGTATCAGTCCAGTTTCCGTGGCAAGACTGCAGTAAGCAATAGCCAATACAACATTTTTGTTTTGATAGACACAGTTATCGCTCCAAACGATGACATGTCTTACATTTGGATGGCATTCTAATGTACTCTCTGAAGTGTTCTACCTGTATTGAAGCAAACACATCGCTAGATAAATCACCCTGCGTCTCATCCCATACATAGAAGAAGCCTTGCTGAGTGTTCATGTCATAAAATGTCAAATTGTGAACTTGCAATCTGCAGCGGTAGTACATAGCACTAGCTTTCGTTTCGGGACAAAGGAGGACTTTTTGAGCATCCATTGTCCACACCGAAACCTCGTCTGAATTCGCGAGAGATTTATCTATTTCCTTTGCATTTCTAGCTTTTTTGGCGTTATTCACGTGTGTTTCATACTTTTCACGGTCAACTGAACCCATTTTGAATCCTATACAAGTGTCACAGTGTCGACCAATGTGTCAAGTGTCCTTTTTTGGTAAAAAAACCGCGAATTTCATTTCTGTGAACATGTATTTAAAGTAAGTCAATGAAGCTGTCCTTACGTTGCCTAGTGTCGAGGTTTCTTTGTATTCATCATAAATGTCCTGTAACTTCGTTCCAGGATAAAGAAACTTCTTATCTCTGTAAGTATCAGAGTGGAACAGAACAGAGACTTACAGACACAAACTCTCTTTCCATTTGACGGCATAGCGAGAAAAAACCTGAAAGAATTCTTTCGTCTCGACTCACTTGTAGAAGAGGTGGTATGCTGTTGTGTATCAAGTCTTTCAACGTGATCCCTAAATAACTTAAGTCTCTCGTCCCAACAGGACATGGACCAAAATGAAGCAAAAATATTTTGCATTTCCTCAGCAGTAACTGAATTACAATCTCTCTTGTCTGTTTTTACACAGTAGCCAGATGTACAGGGCAATCCCACCCCACGACCACTAACTGGTGTTCCTGATCTGTTAGTGTACTCAATCCCCTTTAGTCTCTTTGCTTTGGCTTGATTTATTTTCCAATTTTCGGGACAAGAGCGCTTGTGACGATACTTGCTACTTAATTTTAATTTAATCTGCACATTTGTATTACTATTCATTTGTATCGTGTGACTCATCAGATCAAAGCTGTTCAATCTCGGAGCAGAGACTGTAGTCACGTGCGTATCTCAAGTTGCGAGATAGGCAACATGCTTATGACGAGATACATCAAGTTGTGAGATAGGCAATATGCATTTTCAGTTTTTCTGAAAAAACTGCTCGTGACTTTCTGCTAAATATTGGATGACTGTTGCGGGTCAGGTAGCTCATTATGATTCACCTACAATTTACATATTGCCTATCTCTGAGATAGGCAATATGCTTATGATGGTGACGATATCATTTATTGCTTCTTTTCTTTCTTATGAATTCTTCTCACGACTTTGATGTCTTCTATTGCTTTAGAATGTGACTGATTTAGTCAGATGGAAAGTTTGTTATTGAATTGCACTCGTCTCATGGATTTCACTGAGTTGTGTTCGATGTTCATGATTCACGAATTGTCACATTAAAGTTAATGGCTTTATGATTTTTCAATCAATCGTCGATACAGTCACGCGATGGAAGATACGAGTATTCAGAAACCGGAGAGCCAGCGCGCAATCATCGCCTTTTTGACATTCGAGGGGTCTACACCAACAGAAATTCATTCGAGGCTGGTCAATCAACTTGGCTCATCTGCTTTGTCACGAACTCAGGTTTTTGCATGGGCAAAACAATTTCGTGAAGGTCGCCAGAACATCAGCGATGAAAGTCGATCGGGTCGCCCAGCGGATGCCACTAGCCAACATGCAATCGCGAATGTCGAGAAAGTGATAATGGAAGACCGACGGTCTACAGTTTCTCAAATCACCATCAAGCTCGGCTTATCTCGTGGAACTGTACACCGCATCTTGAAAGACCATCTTCAATTGAGTAAACTGTGTGCTCGTTGGGTGCCAAAACTGCTGAATTCAGACCAAAGAACTCGAAGGGTGGAATGCTCACAAGAAAATGTGCTGGCGCTTCAGACCGAAGGAGCTGATGGATACTGGGCACGCTTCATGACAACTGATGAAACTTGGCTGCCATATTTCTCTCCCGAAACCAAAGAAGCATCGAAGCAGTGGTTGACGAAGGGTTCCACGCCCCCCGTGAAAGCAAAGTCTTCTCCAATGGCAAAGAAGATCATGTTGACTGCTTTCTGGGATGAACAAGGCATCATCCACTTGGACTTTCTTCCCGACTCCACTACGATCAATGCGGATTACTACTGTGGAGTATTGCAAGGAAGTCCATCACCATCTTCGACATCGCCGTCCAGGGAAGAGATCGAAAGTGATCCTGCTCCATCAAGACAACGCCAGACCCCACACCGCTCGGAAAACGATGGAGAGGATAGATGATCTGTGTTGGGACATCGCACCGCATCCGCCATACAGCCCAGACCTGGCACCATCGGATTATGCCTTATTTTCTCACATGAAAAGCATTCTTCGTGGAATGCATTTCGACACAAGGGAGGAGCTGGAACAGAAGACGAGATCAGTGTTGGCGTCCATCTCACCTGAATGGTTCAAGTCTGCCATTCGCAAACTTGAGGATCGTTGGAAGAAGTGCATCATGTTGCAAGGTGACTACATTGAGAAGGTTGCTCTGCCACAAGAAGACTGTTAGTTTGTAACGTGTATCCCTTTTTCTTGTTTGATAAAAAATGTTTAAATATCCATTTTTCTTTTTTGACAAAATATTGTTTTTGGTCGTCACTAAATTTTAAGTAGTGACATTACTAAAATATTTGCAGCTTTGTAACTAATAAAGATATCGGGATGAAATTTTTTGTGCTTATTAATGATGATAATGGGTTGAACATATCAAAACTTCAGAGGCATAAGATCATTATTCTCAAAGTTATGGACTCAATCCGGATACTTTCGGAACGCCCCTCGTAGTTTGCCCAGCGCTGCCTGTTCCCACTTGTCGATGTGATAATGTGACCCGACTCATCCTTGACGAAGAAACCTTCATAATTGTCCTTTCTCGCTTTATCTCTCGCAGTTGCAATACGGTACACCATCTTTTCCCCTTCTCGGGTACCCAGCTTCTGGTAAAGATCTTCCGTTGCATCATATTTAGCCTTGGCCACCGCTGCTTTAGCCTGTCTCTTTGCGAGCCTGTAAGCTTCCTTGTCCTCTGATGTACGGGACCTCTGCCATTTCTTAAAGGCCTCTTTCTTGTGCCTGACGGTCTGCTGCACTTCACTCTGCCACCACCAGGTTTCCAAATTTCTAAATTTTCCGCCTGTAGTGGTGCCGCAGGTCGTCTTACCAGCTTCGTTCAAATCTCTCGCTAGACCATCCCAATCGCTAGTCAATCTCGTTCCGGACATTCGACCATAGACGGCATCAACAAACTTCTGACTGACATCTTGCTCCTTAAGAGCCCACCATTTCACCTTCTGAATAGCAACTTTGGGATTTGGATTTCTTCTCCGCCTCATGAGGAAATTCATAATGACAGGTCTGTGTTGACTGGTCACTGCAACTTATAGTGAGTGTTCATACAATTCTCCATCAGCATCGATAAACACCCTTCGATTTGAAGAATAAATGGCCAACAGTGCTGTGAAGTTCATCTGGCTCCAAATGGTACATTTCCTCACAAATAGTCTCTTTCAGCTCATCAATGTTCATGTAGACAAAATGATGAGGCAAGTTAGTCTTCGAAAACACATAAATCGGCAGACCCCGTTGACCAAGGAAGACCGCAACCAAGACTAATCACTCGTTCTTTAGGGATTTTCTTGGACAGAAAATATCGCACCTTCTTCGAGGAATCAGGTCTTTCATCATGTTGGAATGAGACAGTCTTCATCTTTCCTTTCTTTTGCAATACAGGCACAATGTGATCACGAAACATGGTGTAATTGCTTTGAGGCTGCTATCTATTTGAAGTTAGAAGAAATCACCATCCAATTGCGAAGTTTTAGTGAGTGAAGATGTCTCACCAATTTGCATCTGGGTTGCCCTTATCACACAGTTAAATCGCTTAACAAGTCCATTTAGTGGAAACAAGCTTCATCAGACGACAGAATGTTTGGCAGAATTTCCTTATTCTCCAATGCCCACTTGGTGAAAACCAGACGCTTGCACTGATAAAGGTCACTAATCGCATGTGTTCGGGATATTCAGAATGGATATAAACCCAATTTGGTGAACGACTCGTAGGATATTGCGTTGATTTGTTCTGTGGATGAGGGACCGCGAATCCACACGTGAATTGTCGAGAAATAGTCTGATCCAAATGAATTTACCGCTTGAATATTGGTGATCAACATCTCGATCGCGGAACGTCTTTAGCTATCGACGTTCAACCGGAAGACCAGCGGATGTTATGGAGTCTTTCTCGAACTTCTGCATCAGTCTATTGATAGTTGAAGGATGAAAAGGATCACTGTGCGATGACATGATTCACTTACATATGCTCGTAAAATAACGGTTGGATATTCGTTATTTGAATAAAACAGTATCTTGCTTATAAATTAAACGACAGTCAGCGGCAGGAGTACAAATGAACTTCTGATTTTGGAGGCTATTCCTTGCATGTCTAAGATGAATCATCAGTTGCAAAATTGGAAGACAAATTAAAATCTTCGAACATCTTAGAAGACTTGCTTGCCATTCCGTCCAAATCCTTCGTCGAACAAAATAGAATCTACTGTTGAATCACTCTACAGTCACATCAAATCACTGAACAAAAGCAAAATGAGAAATTATGCACTAAAAAATTGCTAGAATTTCATGAACTGATAGATCATTTAATAAGATTTAAATTTTTACGGATGAAACTTTTAGAGAAACGAGAGATATTACAAGAAGCAAAGCCCCAAGTCCTGACGAAATAAGCGGCATTAAAATGATTGTCCAATATTTATTTCAGTAAGTACAACACATCTTCAAAGTTTTGCGCACTTTATGACTTACCCTGTAGTTTAATTTTTTTCATAATATAATTGAATGATCATTTGCTTAAATAATTTTCTGAATGAGCATGTGCATCCGACAAGCAAAGGGCCCCTCGCGAAAAAGTACGGCTGTTACCCTGTGTCATTTTTTTTCTTTTCTGGCACTGGCAAACATGCCTATGCCAGGGATATGCTCCACACCGCGCTACCTCATTCTCATCCCTGATATGCCACCCTTACTTCTACTCGATCAAAGTACGCTAAACATGCAAAAGTTCAGCTACAATTTTCGAAAATAAATCAATTATGTATGCTCACATTTCTTCTTAATCATGGTATGCTTCCTCTGAAGTGAAGTGTATGATGACATTTTCTGGGTAAAGTTAAGTTAGATAGTGACCATCATGTTATACTTCGGCTGTTCTTTTCAGATTTGCGATGGCTTTCAGCCAGCTTCGATTGAGGTATGAAGAACTAATCGCGGGCCATGGTCAATATGTTGAAAAGCAAAAGACTCAAAGGGAAGGTACGATGTGGGATGAGGCCGTTCCATGGGATGGAGAGAAAGAGAAAGAAATGTGTGCCGTCGCCCCGCCATTGGAGCATTTTATGAATATTCCTGACAACATTAAAAAGCAGCACTTTTTTCAGGTAGGCCTAAATTTCTATAATGCAATTACCTGTCATCTCTGCAATAAAAGAATTATGTTTCTCGATACTTAAATCCTTGATGAAACTAATCACTTTATTTTATTTGGATAGAGCCGACTAGTGGAAGTGACACCAGATCTTTCAGAAGTCAGGCACGATTTTATTTGAATGTATCTCTGTGTCACGCTGTCCAATTTACTCAAACCATACATAGATAGAAAACCTACATAATGGGGTTTTATTTGATATATCATACTTTGTCATTGAAGTATTGTAAATAAACTTGTACAATTTCAGCTTACA
The DNA here is from genome assembly GCA_907163375.1 of Prostheceraeus crozeri. Taxonomy (NCBI): domain Eukaryota; kingdom Metazoa; phylum Platyhelminthes; order Polycladida; family Euryleptidae; genus Prostheceraeus; species Prostheceraeus crozeri. The sequence continues at coordinate 131,695 of CAJQUW010009452.1, read as the reverse complement.
TAAGTGCATCGATTTATTCATATGCACTCCTAAAATGTATTGTTTTTCATGTTACTTTTTATCCATAAATGACTGTTGCTATCATCGTAGATAGTTTTAAAATAAAAATACGTGTCTCCATGTAATTCACTATATTTCTGGTATATTACAGTAAATGTTCAAAATGTCCCCCACCTTCAGACCCCAACACTTGCAACCGTGTCCAAATGTTGCTCATTCCAGCTGACAACTCATCCTGAGTAAACTTATCACACTCCTCCTGAATACGAGTTCTGAAATCCTCTGCATTGGTATGACAGTTGTAGTGAAAAACTCTGGCTTTGAGTGTTCCCAAGAAATGTAATCCAGAGGATTTAAGTCATGTGATCTTGGTGGCCTCGCCACCTGGCAACCATGGGAGATAAATTTTCATTCGTCGCTGAACATTCTCACCAGAGATTGTCTCACTTGTCGCGAGTAATGAGGAGGTGCTCCATCCTGCATGGATATTGAAGAAGGCGGCTTTCTTCTTCTAACTAATTCTAGTCGGACGGGCTCCACCAACATAGTCTCATAATCTTCAGCATTTACGGTATATTCTAAGAGAAGGTGTCGTAATTTGAATTTTGCCAACACAACCACCTGCAAAATTCCAAGCGACTCTCTTTATCTGATGGATACAACTCTTGAAGAATCTGAATCTTGTACGGATGCATCTTCAAATTATTTCTCATTTATCTGTAGGTGCTAGCTACAAGAATGCTTGCTTCTTCTGACAGTCGTCTCATTGAATTCGATCCGATTTCATTCTTGGTATTATCAATTGCTTTGCGTACCAATTCTTCGTCGAGTGATGGTCTACCAGTCTTAGGTTAATCATGGAAACAAAATGTTGTTTCAAATTTGGTAATCAATTTTCTGATGGCAGAGACGTCATATGGATCATTCTATAGCCCTTTTCTCATGCCTGTATCTTCTTAAAGCCATAATTGTACTGTTGTTGTTGTCGACTAATATCTGATCAGATCGAGTCGCATTTGCAAGTTCATTTTTCCTGATGTCATAACCGAAGACGATGACAGTTGAGACAGTAGATTTCGTTCAAAACCAGGAAACATTCGAAATCTATGATCGAGACAAAATATCTATGGTAATATGCATGGACAAGCAAAGTGTTTCAAATCAAAATACACAGAGAGTAGAAAACCAGTGTGATGCGAGAGTTTTAAGAACGCAAAGAAATTAAACTGAACTTACGTGTCTTACGAAGTTATTCACATATTTCATGAATAAATTTGATGTACTTGTGTAAGCTAAGTTTATTTACTTCAATGACAAACTATGATATATCAAATAAAACCCCATGATGTAGGCCTTCTATCGATGTATGGTTTAGATAAATTGGATAACGTGACACAGGGATGCATCCAAGTAATATCGTGCCTGACTTATGAAACAAATAAAAATAACATACAAATATGTTATGTTTGACGGTTTGGAGCACATTCTTATAAAATAACATGCCTAATATATTCATATTTTTTATAATATAGTATTATTGATATATAGTACATTGTATATACAATATTATTTTCTTTGTTTAGACAACTCTCTTAACTGCAAATGGGAATTGTAGTTATTGCACTCGTCCAATAAGATATTCGAAAAGATTTTCTTCAGGGTTTCTAGATTTGTCTGTATCCCGTAAATTTTGATTAATCGCCTAAAAACTCCACATACTAGTCTATAAATGTATTTACGTACATAATTTCATTTAGATTGGATTAGAGGAGCACTTCAAGAACTAGAGATTTCAGTGTGAAGTACAAGCAATCTCCGCTTAAATTTTAAATTGTATTTTAATTTGATATATATATATATATCTTTGTATATATATATATATATATACTCTATTGGCTAAAGCGATACTTTCATTGATCTTCTCTGAAAAGCTCCATTATTACATTATTGTTGAGCACTCTTATCTACTTAGTCAATTGTTCAAAATGGATTTCAAACCAAATTTTTATGATTATTCAATGAAAAATATTCCTATTCCAACAAAGAGAACGTACATGAATTGTTTTATTGAAAAAGTCGAAAGCTTTATTCGAAGAATGAGGTGGAAAGCTTATTTTTTTAACAATAACAACAAGAATGAAAATGAGATTGAAGAAAACTTTGGATTTCCATCAATTAGATGCCCGCCTATTGACGAACATTTGACTTCTTTTGAACAGGCCTTGTACCAACTAATACAAGAAATTGAATTCAAGGATCACATCAACAACAGCTTCATGAAAGAACTAAAGAAAAACAACAGCGAAATGAAACAATCAAAAAATGTATTCGTGTTTGCCGACAAGACTAATAACATTTATGAAGTCCCAGCCAGCAGATATCAAAAAATTCTGAATGACAACATAACAACGGCATATAAAAAGACTGATAATGCTGTAATAAGAAAAGTTGATCTAGAAGCGAAAGTGATTGCAAAGAGCTTCAATGTCGCAAATCGAGTTGAATGTTATGCAAAAAATAACGCCTTCATCACATTCAAGGACCACAAGGAAAATTTTCCCAATCCACTGAAATGTAGATTAATAAATCCGGCCAAGAGTGAAATTGGTATCATCAGCAAAAGAATATTGGAAAAGCATAATGAAATGATCAGAACAAAAACAAAGTTATTACAATGGCGAGAAACTGCATCCGTGATTCAATGGTTTAAAAATATTCCAAGTAAGAACAACTGCAAATTCTTGAAGTTTGACATTATTGACTTTTATCCTTCTATAAGTGAGTCACTATTACTGGAAAGTCTTCAATTTGCGGAACAACACACCACTATATCACAACGAGAGAAAGAAACAATAATGCATGCTAGGAAATCATTCTTATTCGATGGTCAAAACACGTGGATAAAGAAAGGAGACCCGTTTGACGTCACTATGGGGTCGTTTGATGGCGCAGAAGTATGCGAATTGGTGGGATTATTCCTCCTTGACATCTTATGCAACAGATTTGGAAGAGAGCAAGTGGGACTGTTCAGAGACGATGGTCTGGCAGTGTTCCCTGGTCAAACTGGACCTGAAGCAGATAGAACACGGAAATCTATCATCAGAATATTCCAAGAACATAATCTCAAAATAACAGCAGAGTGTAATATTCAAGCGACGGATTTTCTCGATGTATACTTCGACCTACCATCTGGCAAGTACAGACCTTTCATCAAACCAAATAATACAACCATGTATATAAACAAAGAATCAAATCATCCACCATCAATTATCAAACAAATTCCATCAATGATAGAAAGACGCATATCGAATTTATCTTGTGACAGAAACGAGTTTGAGAAAGTGAAAGGACATTATGAAAGAGCACTTAAAAAAAGTGGTTTCAATAAACATTTGCAGTACCAGCCAAGTGATGTCAAGAAAAACAGAAGACGGCGAAACATACTCTGGTTCAACCCTCCGTTCAACCTAAGCGTGAAGACAAATATTGGTAGACGTTTTCTCACTCTGTTGGATATTCATTTTCCTCAACACCACAAATACAGGTCTCTATTTAACAGAAATAGTGTCAAAGTTAGCTACAGTTGTACATCAAACGTTAAAAACATGATCAAAAAGCACAACTACAAAGCAATTCAGAATGTGGCCAATGTGAAAGCGGAAGAAAAACAATGTAACTGTAAAAGAAAAGATTCCTGTCCTTTAAATGGAGAATGTTTGAAAAGTTCTGTTGTCTACAAAGCAACTGTATCTACAACAAACGAAAAGAAAACATACATTGGACAAACAGAAAATGATTTTAAGACTAGATACAGAAACCACAAAAAATCATTCACCAACTTTCAATACCGGAACGAAACAACATTATCAAAATACATTTGGAACTTGAATGACAAAAATGAAGAATACAACATACAATGGGAAGTGCTCGAGCAATCAAGACCATACAAGTGCGGAACTCGAAAATGTGCCTTGTGTCTCGCTGAAAAGTTCCACATTCTGACCTCCAAAGACATTCATTTGCTGAATAAGAAATCTGAGATTATATCCACATGTCGGCACCGTAGAAAGTTTATAATTGCCCACCTGAAATAACTATGCCCACTCGACTTAGATCAATCTATGATCCTATGATATTTTCTAACCTAAATTTCTTGTCTTTATAGCCCTATGCATCTAACTTTGAATTTTAAAGTGCCTTTTTTGTAGAATGTGAAATCACAATTTGTACATCTGATGATCGTTGATTCGTGAAACCAATAGTACTGTTAGTTATGAAATAGTCTTTTGAACATCATACTATACTATATATATATATATATATATATATATATATATATATATTATGATGCAGTAGACCTACTTTTCTCTAGTATTTGCATCCGTACTTTTGAATTTCTGAACTGTATTTTGACATTTTAAAAGAAATTTTGCATTTGAACTTGCAAAAGTATTTATTTGTTCCGAACTTGATCTCTGCTGTTCAAGTCTAGCCTGAATAAGATGGACGACTGTTCTCTTTTACTTGATATTTGCAACGTTTTCCAAAATGACAATGACCCAGTTAGATCAAGACATAATTCATACAACAACTCAGAACTCAGTGATTTTGATGTTGAAAAATGATTGGATCGAGAAATTGTGGGACAATTTCAAATGACAGTTTATGAAATAATATCCAAAAGAAAAGCTTTTATGCATACACACAAGCTAAAGCGTGGAAAAATATGCAAAAATACATGGAGCTTGCGCTTCTAAATATCGTCTCTAATTCATTAAGTGCGAGTACCGATGCTTATTCTAACTACATAAAATTTTCATAATAGAGAACATGACATCAGCTACGTTTATCTTCCTGGTAACTGTATTATGCTAGAGTCTCAGACAAATTTTGAAAACGTAGAGGATATGATGTATATAATTCATCGGAAGTTCGGTGTAGAGGATAGCTCTTTCGATGACTTCCTACTTCCGCAAAGATTCCAAAACTTACACCTCAAGTTGATGCGTTTCAATGCTGCGATGTCGAAAAATCGAAATTTCGTGGTAAGCTATTTTTCAAAGTAGCCGGAGAAGAAAAGATTAAATACTGTACAATCATTGAATGAAAATACTTTCCAAGAAGTGATATTCTACGGGTGGTCAAGCGGCTCTCAAACATGAAATCAGGTGTATATTACTTCATTATAGAGGATTAGGCATGTGTGAGGTCAAAGAATTCTTGTCATTATGCAGAAACAGCTCATCTGCTTCGGCGTCCTCAAAATTATTTTAGTCCGTTTCACATCCTCGCGTAACAGGATCTCATAAATTGCACACTTCATGATCTCAAACTCAAAACGGAAGCCCTTATACTGACGCATAGTTCGAAAAAGTAATAATTCTACAGTTAAAATTAGCAACCAACTTGATGAGAGCGAACGGTAGTCGCTATTCGTTATGAAAATGTTGACTAATAATAATAATAATAAAGGCGTATATTTCCTAAAGTAATAGAAATCAAAATCACAGTTACATAATTGATACATAAAATGAAAGTCAGAATTCATCGACTGAAATAATGAAGAATGATCATCATGACACAAACGCGTAACTTAAAAGCCAGGTCAGTTTAATTCATTGTTCATGAGGACAGTGGTGAATGGAAAGAAGGAAGACTTATACTTCTTCGTACGACACATAGGCACAGAAAAGTGCAATTTCCTGAGAATGTACTTGTGTAACATTAGTGAGTAGCGGTTGCCAATTATTCTACATGCAAAATTCATGGAAAATTCGCAATAAAAAGCGAATTTATTGCAGAATGTATATTGAATCATTTTGACCTGCGTGAAAAATCGCCTGCGTGGGATTTTTGAAAATTTAGATTGGTATCACTTGAGTCGTAGTGTCCCGATCCATACCAAATCCGTGTCATTTAAGACATCATATTTTGAAAACAAGACAGGACTTAAGACTATTTCATCCTACGAAATGACAACAAAGTAGAAAACATTTAGAGACTCCAATGTTGGATATAGACACTAATAGACTACATGAGTGTCCTTTTTTTCATGCTTGCTTCACTATTGAGGAAGGACATGCACCAAGTCTTACTTATCAATGACCATACAATAATATCTTTAGTACGAGTATATTTAGGGATGTGATAACTTGATTTATCAGGAAATCCTCATTTTTTGGGTTGATTTCGGTCATTTTTGGGACAAGACATTAATATGCACTAAATAGACACGTAGACTATATGGGTTACATACATTACTTAGCCAACACGGATCAATGGTATTTTCATCCATTCATGGAATCCGGGGCTTACAAACCCTGTCATCCGTCTATGTCTGGGGGAGAAGGGCCGTCTACTTGGATCGTCGGCCTAATGGAGGAGTCCCGCAACGAAGCGGCGCGGGTCCAGAAAGTCTGGCTAGATACGTAAGATGTGGTATCTTGGAAGTCGTATTTGTCGGTCGGCAACTGGATTGCTTACCTGTCGCTGATTGAGAGGGAGGCGAATATAATTTTCCGTTTCATGTCTCTGCTACCTTTTGGAGTATGCAATGATGTAGCCCAATATTTGGTTGATCACCTAGCATATCTTGAGAGGATGGTCTATCTGACCATCGTGGTATAGCGCGTTCCACCTATCATGGAAGAGGAAGGGGTTGATCTCGATCCCCCGTAGCATCTTCGCTGCTACCTGTCTGGTAGGCGTTCACGATGCATTGATTCCGGTTGATGATCCAGTCTGCTGGAGAGGGAGCTGACCTCCGGGTTGGCGTGGCACAGTGTAAGGTCTTACCTGTTCTATGACAAGGGAGACTTCGGTCATTGTAACATCACGCTACTACCTGTCGGATTTTGCGATGATGAGTTCATTGATCATTATTGAGCTCCTAGTTTACTTTGATAGGGAGTCGACCTTGTTGACGTAGTCAGAGAGTTGTACCTGTCCTTCAGAGTGAGAGGGAGGCGGGTTCTTGTCTGCCGTAATGCATGAAGGGTCGGCTGTGATATGATTTCCTTTTCCGTATACATGCATGACGCCCATTGAAAACCTGATACACTGATGACGTAGGGAGTTGTGTGGAAGATATCCTCTTGGGATTGCGGGCCGTGTGTTAATGAATCGAACCCCTGTATCTCAGGGCAAAGGTCACTAAACGACATGAGCTCTCGTCTCAGAACCGCACTGTCTTTTAAAGGAGGAAGACCTATCTGGGAAAGATAGTGAGGAGTACTAGCCACACTAAAGGCAATGTACATACCCGCGGAGAGTGGCTTAGAAGATGACGGTTCGTGGTAGCCTGTTGGTGGATCCACATTTTTTCCCTATTGGGTACCAGACGACCGTTGAGTGTGTGATAGCGTCGTATTTGAGTAGGCTTAGGCCTCCGGCGGGCTTGACGGTCTCCGTTCGGCTAGCTCACTTACCTCCGAGCCTTCGGCTCGTCGCACGATCGCGTCGCCTCTCTTCGCCGTCAACCATCAGATTTCGCTCACTACGTTCGCTTAATCTAGCGCGTTACTTTTGTTTTCATTTTGTTCCCCTTCATTTCTTGCTTATAATCGAACTATAGCAGGCAATGTTAAGTCCCAAACTAATGGTTCTACTGATTATATTGTAATGACTGTTTCATATACTGAGCCCCTTCAAAAATTGGCTTCCTGATTTCTTTTTCGTTTGATCAATCACATCCCTGTATATTCTTTCATAGCATTTTCTCATATTTGTTGAATGTTTCATCTATTCACTCTGCTTTTTGAACAAACGTGTGCATTTCAGAGCATTTCATCAAATGATTATTTCATTGGTGAAGTAGCCGCTGTTCACGAAACAGGATTGATTTTGAAGTTGATTTGCATGGACGGCGGAATGGCGCGTGATATTGAATCATGTAAATTATTGGCGGCTGTTTCCTTAAGGAACATTCCAGTTCTTCATGCACATAGCAATCCGTTAGATGGATTTCAAGTGAATGACAAAGTTCGAGGTAAGTCACATTCGGTTAATGATATTGATGATTTGTGTATTTTTAAAATTATTTTTGGGCTTTCTTGACCTTCTTTGACAGTCGCCTTCTAGGCTTCTCAGAAGCTGTTTTGTAGCTGTTGGAATTAAGAGAAAATATAATGTCACTTTACACGATGCGTAATTTCGTATTTGTATCCCGGTCTAACCAATCGAGTATTTTAGTCCAATTCCTATCCTTAAACATAATTGTCATCTATCAGACTTCATATCGGCAAAATTGTCGGACATCCTAGAATTGCAGACTCGGCTTGAAATTCAAGCATAATCACATTTTGTTTCTGGCAGTAACTGATCGATCAGTAACGCTAAGACTTCCCGTGTGCCTGTCTGCGCTCGAGATCTTAAACCTGGTTGCAGATCTTTTAGTCATTCCATCACTGATTTGACTTTGACTCCCGCTACATCTTACTTCCTTGACCCCTATTTAAAAGTTATCAATGTATATTGAGAATTCCTTCTGAGAGAAAATTTGAGGTAGGGTTGCGAAAATTGTGTTGGTGATCTATCTTTATTTAAATATGTTTCATATTTTTTAAAATTGCATTATTGCCTTAAAAAACTTAATGAATGAAAGGAAACATACCATGATGCCAATAATAATAATACAGTGTTGTGAAGCAAAATTGTTCAACCAACCATTTTTTTAAAAAAAAGTCCGATTATCTTCATTACACATTTATTAATACAAATCAATATTGAACAAGCATTCTAGTCTCGTAAGAAGATGGTCAGAAAAATGCAAAGAGAAACAAAGTTAAAAAGCGTGTGCAGCCACCTCTAGAGGACTGCATTTTTTGTAAGATTAATTGGAGTGGGTGATTTTACTGCATAACACTGTGGAACTTCTTGAATTTGGAAAGCTCTTTCACATGAATGCTATAATATGATAGCATTATGCTTGCAACCATCGTAACAACCTTTCTTCCAACCGTTGGGTAGCAAGGATATTGACCAACTGAATTCAAAAGCGTTAGCGTTTAAACATGTTTCTGATTTTGATTAGTTGACCAGTAGTCAAATTTCGTTTGGGCTTTAGTCACATCATTCATCATATGACGAGAAAGGATGCTACGAGCCATACTAACAAGATTTCGCGAGCCGTATACTGGAAAAAAACTGTCATCGAAACTGATCATTTGGTCATATAAATTGATTATTTGATCACATAAGGTATCAGATGGTCTTTTGAATTAATGATGAAGTATAACATATTTGTATCATGTTTCTTTGAACCGCTTTTATCATCATCTGTCATCTGTCCTGGTGATGGTGGGGGTCGGCAGGTGTTGGTTGGGCTCATCGCCCGATCCCAGGACGGATGTGCTTCGTATATGTACTTGACGGGGGCAGCTATCATCTACCGTCTTCGGCGTCCTCCTGATCCTCAGTCTGATAGATTAAACAGCAAAATCCCGTTGAAGCACTCATAACGTCTTAATAAATAACAAATTTTTAATTTAATTTTGCACTCTGGTAGGTTGGCATTGATATGATTCTGTCTCGTCGACTTTATCGCATATGAGCTTGATTGCATAGTCCAGCTCAAGCTTTTTTCAGCCTGGATGATATATTTATTTAAGGTCGTCTTGGCTATGCATTAGCAATCTCATACATACTGAAGCTTCGATTGTGAAGATCGAGCAATTATGTGAGTTGGCAGTGGTAGTCTTGTTTGTCAGTTATTGTGGTTTCGCTTGATTAAATATGTATGTGGAAATTTACTAGCGATTCATTAAATATTAAGTTTTCAGAACCAACCCCATTGAGAATCAGTGTCCCAGGTTTACGAGATACACAGTACTAAAGCTCAAATTTTCTTCAGCATTTGTGATCGACAAAGATGGGCCTACTCAGCGGATATGGGCCTCTCTCAACCCTGGTGATCTTCCGTCTCATTTGTTGGATGTTCAATTGGTAAGACATGCGATATTGTTATGGACACAGGCATTTTGCAATACAAGCATTTACACTATGATCTATTTTGTAGGGTTTAATTAATGATGAAGACTTGCCTGCTCACTTCAGGTAAGCCAATAACATACTGCTTGAATGGAGAAATTGTGTCACCTTATGATAGAACTTTTTCTAATCAAAATTTTATACCCCGGTTATCTTATCGTAATGCTTTTAATTGTCAAAATCGAAAATTTGAAATTACTTCATGATGGATACAGCCTTTTCTGCTGAAATAACGTAGGTAAAGTTCAGTGAGCTGTTTCAAATTTTTTATCGGCATACGAGACAAAATACATTACTCGTTTTTCCTATGTTGGGCCTGAAAGCTGCAGAAATAAATTTCGAAAAATGGGACTCCGATTTGATAATCAGGATTCATTTTCATGTATTATAGTGATTCCAAGTATTCATTAAAAAAGTTAAAGGAAAAATCAATTCAAAAAATTTAATCATTGCATATTTTTTCGGTATAGATCGTGGACATATCAATAGATGGTGGTCGGTCTACGGAGTTTTAGATTGCCGGTTTGTATAACTGCTAATTTGGTCCAGGACAGAATATAGAGAGGTCCGCTGGGATGCAGAACTTTTTTCTGGAGTCGCCAAGTGGTTTGCTTGACCGTTGGGAAGAGTGATTTTGCTGTATTAATTCCCACTCATTCCCAGGCGGCTAAATTGTTTAACGGTATCAGTTTACTAGAGGGCAAACTGATTCAAAACGATGGCACATGCAGGAACTTGTTAGTGGGCAAAAAGAAATTCTTCATGCCGTACTGGAATAGGAAAATAGTCGTTCATCGCTTGCGTATCACAGCGAATTCTTTCAAAATACTCCGGTTACCGCTACGACAGATAGTTGTGCATAAGTTTCATCGATTAAGTTAGTCCTTCCGATCACTATTAACAAAGATAGGCGCACGAAAAACGTTCACAAATTTCTCTGTCGAACTTGACATCGTGCGTGTTTCTTTGCTATGCGATCCATCTATTAAGTCACTGAAACCTCGCACAATTTGGCGTGTGAAATGTTGAACTGGCTGCTCACTGTTCGATAACTATGGTGTTCTGTCGGTAGATAGTGCCATTTCATTTGCATTGCATCACTCTATCTTCTTTTTACTACCACCTTATTCTAAATGCTTCTATTTTAAGCCTACTTAGTTGTACATATATGTTGCATATCTTTTTACTCTACTGCTATGCAATTACTTAGTTATTTAGTTATACTCCATTGTCTTCCCCACTTATTTTCTTCAATTTTCTGCATCTTTTCCTTTGATCGTCCCCTGATGGACACCTTCGGTGCATGTCTTCGTCCTCTTCCCTCACCCTTCGATTAAAAAACATGTGATGCTTCCTCTCCAGACAACAGAAGACGAGACGACCCTCTAATTCTATGGTTTTGTAGTATAAAAATGAGTGAGTCAGCAACCGAATGCCAGGAATGGAAAGAGCACGCACTAGATATGTTGTGGTGCGGTCATCATGTAATTTTTTAGTCATAAAGGAACTAAGTAGGAATCGAATTGGTCCCCATGAGATCTCAATGTGCTTCAGGGCCTTCCATGCCAGTTCCATAACGTGACTGGTTTGACTTGGACGCTATGTCTGTTCATGCACAGTACATGTCCTTGCGTCTTGATCATGATACTATTGTCGGGACACCACTTAACGGTCAACGTAGGTAAGTGAACATGCTCAGGCATCGACCTTGCCATGTCAAATTGATTATACTAGTACAGTACTACAATTTCGATAATGTTTTCGACGTTAATAAAGTTCAAGCGAAGGATCCAGCGTCATGAATTGCAGACACTTAACTTTATGAGCCCCGATGGCGTAAGTGCTGGACTAGCAGCTGATAACACTACACTACCAAAGCTACCCATGACGTTCACTGCACGTCATCGCTGCATTATGTTCCCATTGTTCACTCAGCATCAGGGGAGTTTCAGTTATGAGCGAATAACGTTGATGTGCTTTGCACGTCATTGGTAGGTGGAGCAGTGTAGCAGATTTGGCTTTGAAGCTGAAAAAGTAAATGACTGATCCGTTACTTGGCTGGGGGACGTCACTAAAATTTAAAATATTCTCCCTATTGTAGCCTGAAATCCATCCAGTACAAGTCGTTCTACTGTTTCTTTTCGTTGCTGTGGAAAAAGTGCATGTCTCCTACATTTAATGCAGAGTAAGTTCATGACAAGTCCGACTAAAATACTAGAGGCCGTCCGACGCCGACCAAGGACTGCAGATCTCTCTTTATGAGTTATTTTATTTAACTTCAAATCAAATCTATTCTCAGCATGATCGGATGGATCAAAACGTGATGGTTCACGTTTGCGTTGCTGAGAATTAGATTTGAACTAAATGAATGACACTTTTAAATCGATGCCGCTTGGAATCGGTTGGTATATCATAGGTCTTTTGGTCGGATTATATACAATTATCTGTAATCACTTATTTAATTCGAAGTACTTTTTGGCTTCGGAAACGATATTTGGACAATATGACTGCAAGTCATCAGAGAATGGAGAGACTGAACGGAAGAATTTACAAGGCAGCAAGTGAAGTGATTTTTAGCGACACCAGAAATTTTCAGAAGAAACCAACATGAATGGACGATATCTTGCAGCAATAATGACATCAAGGAATCCTTTGTTAAAGTGTGTTATGATAACATCGCTTGATTTTGTTAATGATTTCTGTATTTGTGTCATGAAATATATTACGTTTTGATTCTACAAGTTGGTTTTGTTGTATTCAACATTTTTGATATTTGTGATGCTTGAAAATAGTGAGTGATGCTACAAATCCTGCAATATCTACTAGGGATTGATCCGGCCACAGGCACGGTTACTTCCGATTATTACTTAAGGGCAGTCGTAAAATTCCATGTCTGCAATCTGACTAATTAAGTCAGATGCAGGAAGACAAGAATGAGTATATAGACTAATGATTTTCTTGATATGTTTCTACATGAAATTTTCCAAAAGAAGCATATTCGATAACCATAAAACTATTTTCTGAGCTATTTCAATAAATTTGTGTAAGAATATGAAGCTTTTTAATTGACCAGTCCTCAGAAGCTACCCATCGTTGATATTACTCATCTTTACTCATCATCAATATCCGTATATATGCAAATAGCTGCTGTGTGGTGACCCCATTTGTTGAGCAATAGCCATTTCATCACTAGTGACCCAAAAGAGTGGAGGATTTGAAATTGCGCTGAATTTTCATGCTTTCAGTTCAGCTAATTATCAGAAAAAAGTAACACTAGGTCAGTGTTTTTTAAGGATTTAGCGACGCGCACGACAGAAAATTAAAGCCGAAACCTTACTTGTCCTATCAAACTTTGGTTTCATGAAATGTACATTTTTAGTCTGTAACTCTGTAGTAGTCACATGTAGAAATAAGCTTACATGTAGGGGGCCTGCGTTGCGTTGCACCTTAGTAAAAACCGAAGACAGTCATCATTCATATGTGTAGATGTGATATTTAATTCACAGATTTAATGTAATAGGGCCATAGGCCTTCAACAAATAAACGTATGATCGAAAAGATGCTGTGGAGACATCAATACGAGCTTCGATGTAAAACATATCGTACTAACTTTAATGAAAATGCTTAAACGGCTTGAAAGTCAAACTTATTAGGCAAAAAACTTTCGATTTTTGACCTTTATCAAGCCTTTATCATCAGTGGAGAGAAAGGACTTGCAAATGTGTTTAGAATTTTGACAAAAAATCTGAGTTAAATGGACGGTCTGTACTGCTATGTTACCAAAAGTAGAATAATTGCATGTACGAGTATTTATATGTGCAAAACAAGTGCATTCACTATATGTTTTTGCTACAATGGGAGTAACTGTATTATTCTCTTCATTCAAATGTCCATGTAGCCACAATTATAGGCCGTTGAAGAGATGTTCATCAAAATTAGTATCAGTATCAGACACGAGTCAATCAGAGCAACCTATGGCTTCAATACAGGAACCGCTCCATGTCGAAGTCTATTGCAGACGCATTTGCAGCAACAGCTGCGTCGGCAACTCCCTGTAAGGTAATGGCCTCGATGTCCTCGTCTTCACCATCGTCACTATCGCTGTCGACTTCAGCAACCGGCTGCTGAGCCAAATTCTGCTGCCGTTTCCTCTCTTCCCTCTTATACTTGCGCTCAGCACACAACTGCTCCAATTGTGCCAAGTTCCTCCTTCCTCGCTCGGTCACCATTCGACGGGGCTTCTTTTCCAACCAGACAGTTGCAATCTCCAGCGCGTCTTCGTCCGACAGTTGATGGTCAGAGCGGACAAGGTCTTGTCGAGCAGACGATTGCGATGAGGAGTCTTCGTCAACTTCATGATGCTAAAGCCACGCTCGTTGTCAACAGACGTCAGTGGAAGCGTCATTGTAATTTTTGCGAGCTTCACGATACTTGGCCACATTTGCTCGTAGATAGGATCGCGCAGCACCATCCTACAAACATCACCAGCGCACTTAATTGATGAGTGACCGTCCCTTTGTACACAGAGCAACTTCGAGCATAGTGTGTCCAGATCAGCGTCTGCATAACTGCGGCGGTCATCTCGCTCCCCGGGTATACGATTGGGATGCGGAAGGCACTCAGGATCTCCGGTTCTGGGAATCGATCATCCAATGATGTCAACAGGGCCTGACAATAATTATTAGTCATTTCATCCATCCTGTCGCTGTCTTCATTGCTCCACTCATCTAGCACGTCTGTATTTCAAGTTTGAAGGCAATCGGATGTCTGGTTGAGATTTTAGAAGCAAAAAACTACGAAAAGCGTCTGATTTCTCCATAGACGTAATGTGTTTTGCTGGCCTCCAGTTGTAGAAAAAGGGAAAGACATCGAATAGTTACGCGTCCATGAAGCGACAGCTTCTATTTAGTAGTCCATGTATGTTATGTATAGAAACGCAAAATTGATAAAAACTACTTGCTCTGTGATTCATACGAGTATCTATCTTATGATCTATCTCAGCGTATGAAATTCCACTTTCACTTACCTTATTTTCCAATGGACTGATTAGATTAGAGTGAAAACGATATCTCAGCGCATTTGTTGCGTTGAACATTCCGTCATGCTTTTAGATTTGAATTCAATGTTACGAGATCGGTCATTCGTGTAATAATTGCCAGAAGCGCGCCGCAAATGTTATGCTGTATGGTTACATTTGCAATGTTACATTTTGATACTCCTGTCACATCATACTCTAGTAAAAAAGGCTAGGCTGTCTTGATTGAATAAAATATGCAAAATATTGTTTTTCAGTTCTAATTTAGTACTCAATTAGTATTTAGCCAATTTTTTGATATTAGGCCTTCATTTCAGATATATGACTAATTTACTATGATGGCCTCCCTAGCGAAGTCTGGTCATTGAAAATTCATGTCCTTTATTACAGTTGTCCTTGATACTTACTGTAAATATTTGTTGCAAAAATAAATTGTGCTTAATTACTTGATTGACACTTCTGCAAAAAAAGGAATATGTGAACTTACCGAGAGCGCGAATCCCATGAAATTTGCGAGTGAAAACATTTTTATTGGCCACATGCACATACCATTCCATGCTGGGTTGGTCACAGTCTGTTCGCGAACGCATTTGCTTGGACAACAGCATCGCCCAGTCCTTAATGTTGTCCTTTCTACCGTTGTTGGGGATGGGCAGCTGTTATATCAAGTAGGCCTATCTGCAGTCGACTTGTTCACAGGGGGAATCCAGAATCCACGATTGACAACCGCGATAGTGTAAACAAAACGATGTCGACATTTCCTTGATTCGCACTTTCTGCTTAGCCAACAACGACATGATATTGCCATCAACAACGGAAATCTTAATTTAACATTAAAAGGTGTCATTTCTACAGCCGTAAAGCTCGCTCAGTTTACATGGATGAAGGGCCTGTCCAATTTGTTAATCATTTAGCATGCGGATACAAAGAATCAATAAAGTTGAAAATTTTCCGCGTGATAAACATGAGTTACTATAGATATAATTCACCAAAAACTAAGAGTGAGTTGAGAGGGACGCCTGTTTATCAGAATGCT
Source organism: Prostheceraeus crozeri (assembly GCA_907163375.1). Lineage (NCBI taxonomy): Eukaryota > Metazoa > Platyhelminthes > Polycladida > Euryleptidae > Prostheceraeus > Prostheceraeus crozeri. Next base: position 115,637 of record CAJQUW010009452.1, on the reverse strand, counting down.
AAAAACCTGTTTCAATTAAAATTAAACTCAGACTTAGTTTCGACAATTCCACGCGCACGGCGGGAGATTTCACACGCACGATTCGTGCGTGTGGAACCCCTTAAAAAAACACTGCACTAGGTAGTCTTTCATGAATGATTGATTAGCTTTGATGTAATGATAATCATAATGCATTCGCTTCGAACATCGTTTGTTTACTCATCGTCTTTTGCACGTAAGTTACATGCTCTCTGCCTGTACTAGATAGTGTTCCTATTTATGAGATGGCATTCACCGAAGTCACCATGGAAGAGAAGTAGCTGCTCAAATCGAAAATTAATTGATCGCCATTGACACCTGGTATGATTGCGAATTATTAAATTCATGAAAGATCGTCGCTGGATATGACACTCATCCACAAATTTTTGAGCATTTTGTGGCATAAAAGATGATTTCATGTTTTGTGCATAGCAATGTAGAAAAGCTGTTATTTTTAAACAATCTGAATATTTTGCGATACTGTGATGATGTTTATTGTAATTTCACATGTGCATTTAGTGATTGTAAAAGGCCAATACAGTCAACTCTACTCAAAGTCGGAGCATAACGTTAGTTAACAATCAATAGCGCAAATCATTAACGTTAATTTTGAATTGAATATCTTTCCAAATTATTGACTTTATCACTCTCGGAAAACATGTCGTCAGATAAATTTGACTGTATTGAGACGATAATATTTGTGTTATTATTATTCTCATTTTCAATGTGTGCTTATGAGAAAATGTGTTGATCGCTTCTTGTAAATCATGTAGTCATTAATCATTACATGAAATTTTTTTTGTACCTAGATCAGGTATCACAGATTTGAGCGAAGTCTGTCTGAGCGGATTTGTTAATTCGAATTTTCAGTTTTTCGCCCGATCTTTGATCAATGCGAGTACGGTGCTTTAGCGACACAATTGTCATGCATCTGAAACATTTAATTTAATGTAATAATGGCTGTTTAAATTTACAAATATTTCAGAGCTATAACTGAAGCCAATAATCGTTCCTTCCAACAATGTTTAACAGAAATGCCACAATATAACAACAATGGTGGAGTTATGCACGTGTGTGAGAAGCTTGGTATTGATTTACGTGAGCCAGTTTCATTAATGCACACAATTAACAAGTGAGTCTCGGTTTGGGAATAATGGCAAGTTGAATTAATTCTGACACATTTTTCAGATTGAAGATCGAACCTCATCAGTATGCCGATGAATTAAGAAAGAAGCAAATGTCAAAATTAGCATTGAAACAGTAAGTGTTTAACACTCGATCTCAAATATTGTTGCAGCAATAAGTAATTTCTTTGTTAACATGAGTGAAACAGGAGAATGATGATATAGTGATTAAAGATACATAGTCTTGCGCTGAAATATAAAAAAATGCATGTTATTGCATGGAACTTATCAGTTTACGAGTCTAAGAAGAGCTACAACATTATTAGACCCGCAACGTTCAATGACTTTCGAATTACTGGATTTAGATTCTGACACATTGGTGCATCTTAGGTAATTGCTTATTACTGGGAATTGATTTCCCAATGAATGCTCGTCCGAAAATCCGTTGTCATAGAGGTAGAATATCTTCTCTGTTATATCTAGAGCGCTGACTGTGCATGACTCGCCGGCGAGAAGCTGTAACACTCATGGCGATGGGAATTCCCCAAAATTGTGGGGCAGAAAGATTGAGGGTCAGTCTATCTGCATCGTGTAAACGCGAGTGTTAGCCATGGTTGGCAGTTGTGCGGCTTACAATTGTACTAAAAGAGGAGGAAATTTACACAGATTTCCTCTTACTAAACCAGCGCTTCTCCAAAGATGGATCAAAAATATTCGTCGTGTCGGCTTTAAGCCCGGTAAGCACTCGCGTATCTGCTCCGAACATTTTCGCAGCGAGGATTACAAGCAAGGACTTAAGCGCCGACAATTAAAACCAGAGGCAGTGCCAACAATTTTTGACTTTCCATCCCACTTGAAGACAGTGAATAAAAAACGTGCATCGCCGAAAAAACGATCTGCTCCTACCAAGCAATCTTCACGTGTATCCCTAGTCGAAAAACAACGTCGCGTATCCCTCGATCATTCGTATTCTATACCCAAAGATCCGACGGACATTATAACAAGTCTGCGTGAAAGGAATAATTCTCTACATCGTCGAATTAGAACATTGCAACAGAATTGTCGACGGAAAAAATCAAGACTACAAAAGTTAGATGACATTTTAAAAGGTATGTTGGATAAACGATACATTGAGCATGAAGTGTACAGAATCCTTAAAGAGTCGTTTTCCGACCTCACTAGCACCATTTTCAAGCATGAGTTTGAAAACCGGAAGAGAAATCCGCATGCCAGGCAGTATAGTGACCCAAAAGTGGTTAAGTTTGCAATTACTTTACATTACTATTCTCCGAAAGCGTATGAATATGTTCGAAATGTTCTGTGTTTGCCTCACCCTTCTACACTTCGCGAATGGGCCAGCTCGATCAATTGTAATCCTGGTCATTTAGATAATGTCTACAAACATCTCAGTAACAGGGTTTTACGGCATCCACTTACAAGTGATTGCTCACTAATAATTGATGAGATGTCTCTTAAGCGAGAAACCGAGTGGGATTCCAGTTGTCGGCAGTTTAGCGGATTTGTTGATTATGGTGGTGGTCCGGTTGAGGGAGAAATAGCACAAAATGCCTTGGTGCTGATGTTAGTAGGCACTAGAATACATTGGAAAGTCCCTGTTGGATACGCATTTAACATGTAAACGCGGAAAATTTGCGAACACTGGTCAAAGAGTGCATAATAAAAGCGTCAAACATCGGCTTGAGCGTTCTCAGCGTTGTGGCCGACGGCTCGTCTGTAAATTTGAGAGCTGCAGTTCTTCTAGGGTGCTCGTTTGACGTAAAGACAATTCCTCATCCATACAGAACTTCTGACAAAATTTATTGGATTTGTGATGCATCCCACATGTTTAAGTTAATGCGAAATTTATTGGACGAATACGAGATCCTTGCTCGTACAACTGGTGAATCAACTGAAAAAATACGTTGGTTTTACATTCAAGAACTACACAAATTGCAGATGAATGATTCACTGATTTTAGCAAATAAACTTTCGGGACGTCATGTACATCATCGCAATCTTATAATGAAAGTAAATATTGCGGCACAGACTATGAGCTCGTCAGTGGCGACTGCCCTTGATTTTTTGCGAGACGATATGAAATTGCCGCAATTCAAGGGCAGCGAAGCAACTTGCCATTTTATTCGAATAATTGATCGACTATTCGACACTTTGAATTCGAAAAATCCGTTCGCTAAGGGGTTCAAGTCACCATTGAGAAAAGAAAATAAAATGCATTGGGACCCATTCCTTAGATACGCGAAAGACTATTTGCTGACTTTGAAGCGTAATGACGGTTGTTTCATCATCGATACGAGACGCAAAGTCCCAGTTGTCGGATTTTCAATCACCATTTCTTCGATTCTTGAATTATCGAATCATCTTTTGAGTTATCCGCATTATGCATATGTCTTAACTTATAAATTTTCGCAAGATCACATTGAAATGCTTTTTAGCAAGATAAGACGTAGAGGAGGCTGGAACAATAATCCATCGAGTTCTCAATTCAGGTACGCACTTCGAACGCTTCTGATGACAAACTCAGTTAAGGCATCATTAAATGCAAATGCAGTGGCTCAAGACGATACTGCCGATATTCATCTACAGTTTGGAAGGAACAGCAACGGCGATAGCCGACAAGCTTTAACTGCGTTTGAGTCTGAGGAATCAGAAGAAGATTCAGACATGATATTATCTAAAATGGACTCGGTGTTCGATCTTAATGGAGCTGATTGGCGCAGAGACGTTTTGTATTATATCGCTGGCTTCGTTTCACGAAAATTGCGCAAAATGATTACATGTCCCTCCTGCAACCTTGCATTATTCAGGCAAGAAACAGAGGAACCTCTTTCTGATGTCGACTCCTTTTTGAAACGCAAAGACAACGGCGGACTCCTGAATCCCTCAAAAGGAGTTTTTGAAGTAGTCTTAGCTGCAGAAAAAGCTTTCCGTAGTTACGTCCCTGCAAGCGTGGCGGCCGAAGTGCTTCCGTCAATTAAATACTTAGACCTCAAGATCGAGCACTCTGTATTGAAATATATCAATCCATGTGAAACATTCATAAGTCTTGGAGAACACTTTGAAGATCATGAGATCGGAATTACGGAACCCCATCCTGTGACCCTTATTCGTGCTGTAATAAACTGTTATTTGAAACTAAGACTGCATAAGTATGGTCGTCTATACAAAGAACGTCGCTTGTTGCTCAACAAAAGCTCAATCCGCCAAAAATGCAATAAATAGGTTCTGTTCCGCGGCATGTAACAGTGGTGCTACTATCACACATGTTTTGGATGCTGTTGTCACATCGGTAAGCTGCATTTCCTACATATTTGCTTGAGTGATTTAATTATGTTGAAATTCATTCATTAGGGATCTGATGAGTATCAAATAACCTCAATTAACAGTTAATTATTCAAATACTCCCTGCCATTTTTTGAATGTATTTAAGAGGTTGAACATTCCTTAAATATTAATAAATGTTAAACTAATCGTAAACCTAAGATATTGAATGAGCCTGTCACTCAATTACAGGTGCGATTTCTATCTATCATTTTGATTGTCACTTTCAGTCAATATTGTATTGTCCGACAAAACAGTATCTCTTGCCCCACATTTCGCGTGCGATAAAATCCTCATGTCGGTTACACTTCCCATAACGCCGTCCGCCCTCTAGATAATAGGGAAGATATATTCTACCTCTATGTCCGTTGTTTGACTCGCCACAAGCCGATGGAGAAATAAATATATACTTTGCTGACAATTTTAAAATAAATTTTTCGACTGTTCCATGCAGCTGAACCCATTATTTTCATTTGCAGTGTCACTAAAGGCGTGGACTACTTTCGCTCAAAGAAACACACTGAAGCAATGCAATGTTTCAATTTTGCTTTAACAGTAGATCCAAACCATGTCGAAGGATTAGTTGCCCGAGGCGCTTTGTAAGTAATTCATATACCTATCAATTCACTAATCAATTGAATACAAAATATCTGAAATGACACGATTGAAACACAGGCAGCCATATTTTGAAATCAGAAGTATTTACCATCATATAGTCATCAACCTTTAAGTCTTAGATGTATCGGACAAAAATTAAGCCAGCATACCAGATAGAAGAATTAGCCCTTCAATGAAGACATATGTAGTTGAATCATGTAAGAGGTTTAGACAAGTGCAGAAAATTGCATGAGAAAGGTGAAATAGGCAGTTGATTGATGTCCAATTGAAATTTAGTTAAAATGTTGCTTTAATATAGGTTGCAATGCAGCGATCATTATCACGCAATATGGATGCAGCATAGGCAACCGTTGATGTTTCGATCTCTTAGGTTTTTACTATGTCATGAACTAATATATAACAGAAGTCGAATATCAAAGGAGAATGACAAAGATTAAGTCAATAAAAGACACCAACTCCCTTGATTCCCCGACCGCACTTGCCTGACCCATGAATCGATCCGGAATTCGCGGTGGAGACGAACTAGCACCTTCTTCACTAGGTCACGCTGACGGTAGAGAGGCCTACTTCAACACAACACCAATCACAGTGTTAGAGCATCAATGCTTTCTAAAACAAATTCACAGTTGTCGTGGGAAGCCACCACCTGTGGCGACAATTCGATTCCGTCGAATAGGAATTTTGAATGATGAGAATATTGGGGAGTTTGCTGAGTTCGGAAGCTCCACATATCAGATCTTTGACATGTCTGTTCTTGGTGAAAACCACTAGTCACGAGCGAGCGCTTTCGACGACCGTCGGCCGCCACAGTCCTACGCAAATGAATTTATTCGATCTTTAATATCACACGGAACAGAAATTATGACAATTCAAGGGAGACTAAATAAATCATTCACAAGAACCGAAAATTAAAAAATTACAAACTACTGATAAAGTAAAAAAAGTAAGTAAAGCAAAAAGAGGCAAAAATGAGGGACAGTCACAAAGTAGTCATATTTTTAAGGAATTTTTAATGCTTATTCACTTGGTAACATGCCTAACGTATAATGATGCTTTCCAAGCTTTGGCATTTTTCTACAATGAAGATATTTTTCAGCATTTTCTTTGATATTGGCACTGAGTATTGGGGTTTTGATACGTAAATTAGTGATTACAAGTTACGTTTGATAATTTCCTCGATATCACCGGTCGACCTATGTACCAGACTTGTTTAGGCACAGGTCGCACTGTTTTGCGAGGATGATGCAGGATAAGTGTTTGAAAGTGATTCTTCTAACTTAATATACAAATTTGTCGTTTATCTGAAAATTAGCCATCGGGGAACAACTTGAATTTCATCCAGAGTACAATTACTACTTTGTATTTCGTGTATAAAGTTCTTTTTACTAGTCATCTCTGAAGTACTTTTTCAAAATTTACTCAACAATGAGAAATTAATTAATTGAGAAAGGTGGAACAGCATTGCACCCAAGATCTTAACACTGTGTGAGATGAACTGCTTTTGCAGCAGGAATTGCTGCCATGTCAATGACATGTCACACCAGTGATAATGGCCTCGTCAATTATGAAATGTAGAAGAATTATTAGTGATCACGGATCATGTTCTTCGAATCAGTCGACAATTTTAAACAATGAAGTTAAAGAGAGTGTAATGCTAATGCTTTGAAGGGTGAACTCGTGAAGTTCGAACTGTTCGGAAAGGATTGCCTGTCAACAAGTACGGCGCATCTCATGCGACAAATTGCGAGCAATAACCGAATGTTTGATGCAACTGCTTGTAAAGAAGATATATACTCGTATACAGAAGCGTTAAATTCACTGGTCTGCAAATGCCTCGTGATAAATCGAAGGGAAAGCAATTCATGTTAAACCGCAGTATAGCATAAGAAACATTGATCTTCCCAAGTCTGGATCTTCCTAACCTACGAGGTTGATAACCGGCTTTAAGCATATAGACTCAATGCGATTTTCCATATTAACAAATTGAATGATCAGATTAGCATCAGATAAAATAATTGTTGTTCTTTGATCTATTTCGTGTACGTAAAACATTTTATAGCAGGCAAAACAGTTATTATATTTCGACTTTTGATTGGCCTGATATGTTGTGTTGTATAATTATTGTAGTCTGTCTTTCAAATAGTTAAGCATCATCTATCTATCGCTTTGGTTTTTAGATGTCATATCTTTAAACTGCAGCTACTGTAATACTACCCAGATACAGAATATTTCGAACTTGCTGACACTTATACAGTAGGCCAAGTTACCGAATTTTCCGGAGCTGACTTATATGCCTACTAAATAAAAAGGAATATTGTATTTCAATTTATCCAAATGAATCCAAGCCAAGCCAATAATTGGACAAATTGGTTGCGCACTTCAATTATGATATTTTAAATATTGCATTAGTGAGATACTAATCAGACCAATGGCTCTTCATCGCCTAAATGCAATGCTGACATATTATGCACCTACACTCTGGTGGAATGAATGCAAGAATGCGATTTTTGAACACATTTGTTTCTTATGAAACACCTATATCTTATTATTCATCGAAACGGCTGTCCCGTTCATCTTTTTCAAAACTGAGTGGAGTTAAGCAGGCATATCTCCCATTTTTCGTTCTATATGTGTTATGAGTCTTAATTTGCAACTTGCAGATTTGAAATTATTATGATATGCCTTCACAAGCCGTCTGTAGATTTGATATACTTCGCTCTATTTGTAGATACGCAACACTGTCATCATTCAAAAAAGCAATGGAAGATTTGGAAAAAGCTCTAGAAATGGATCCTGCACATAAGAACGCTACGAATTATCTGTCACAAGTACTGGTTGTTTACGGAAGAGATCTGATGAAAAAGGAAAAAGCGTGGTCTAGAGCAGATGCGTACTTCAGAAGAGCTTTGAAAATGAATCCATGGATGGAAGAAGCCAAAGAAGCACTGTATGATCTTTACAAAGAGGAGCAAAAGCACAAGATTGCCGTAAGAACGTTGACTATAAAATGATAACATTGTTTTATCGATTTAGACAGGAATTCAGCCACCTTTCCTTAGAACATCTTTTCTTTTAGTCCAAATCTGCTGCAGATGAACAAAGCGATGAAGCAGGAACAAGCACTTCTGAAGTATCGAGAGCTCAACGTCTTCTTCTGAAACTGGTGAATACGGATGAAAAAAAGGTCGCAAGGTGAGTTTGGTGCTGTCTTTTATAAACGTTCAAGGCACTAATGCAAAAACAGTTCGGTTGGCTTTACGCATAATAAACGAATTATTAGCCTAAAGGCTTTACACACCTGATTAAACATTCATGAGTAACAGGGTTTACGAGCAAAAAATATTTTTCTTCCTCAATCAGTAGTCAGCTGGCAAGTAATTCAGGAATGACGGCCATAACTGCATCATGATACGCGTAGTCGATTGATTAATGTATAATTTTTGAACCAGCAGTCAATAATATATTCAGCCTTTTTTTATCAGATGACTTTTACTTTGATTGACTCATCAATATACCGAAAGGGGCAGGTCTGTTTATGTATCATAGAGTGACTTTACGTGTACCATCATGGTTGAATGTGCCCATGGAGATAGAATAGGTAGAAACAGGTCATCATTGGGCTTATTTTTTTTAAGTGCTACTTTATATGCTTTCAAAAATACTCAAATTTTTGCATTTTTTTAAATTGAGATGACGATGCTGTCTCGTTCACTTCAGATCGTCGCGTCGTGCAAATACTGGATACGACGCATGGGAAGAATCCGACGAAGAAGACACTCGAAATCCTTACGGTGATGGGAGGAAAAAGAAAGGATTATCAGCATTACGCTCACCCTCACCAAAGAAAATGTACTCTCCAGACTCTCCGACAGCTACCGCCGACCCTCGTCCGAAAGAACCCAAATTCGATTTATATCGCAATTTTGGTCCTGACAGTCCACGGAAAGGTGCGCAATTGTTTCTGAGATGAATTTTAATAAAATTTCAACTTCGAATTCACAAATATTGAGCAACTCTTCTTTTACATTAAAGATTCGGGAGAATCAACACGGATCACTCAACAAAATGAAATATGTGACACTTCGTTACTGGTTGAAGATGTCACTGGTTTCTCAAAAATTGAGGATGAGGCTTCAGGTGGGCTCGAGGGTTTAACTTCGCAAAGAAAGTGCATGGAAGTGCTGAGAGCAATTGTTGTAACTTTTGTCTCCCTGAATTGTATTTCAGGACTTGCTTTCATGCGCGGTAATTCTTGCCAGAAGATTGAATGAGAACAATCCAGTGTACATTTGAAAAGAAATCCAATTGAATTCTTAGTCGGCAAACTGTGAATTTCACAATTTAGTGTTTTTTGTTTTATGAAGTTATTCCATTACTTTTCCATCGAGTAAAGGACTTCAAACTGAATGGATTTTTTGTATTGAGCGTTTTGGAGTCCTTAACCGCAAGTCTTTTGTACAGTTCATTATTTGTCAAATAATCTAATATGCTAAGTTACAAAGGTCTTCGGCAAAAGTCTTCAATGTATTCACTAAGGTCAATCAATCAGTGGTCAGAACTTCCCAAATATGCTTCATTCTTCACTTCTATGTGAATTCGTTGTCAGAAATGTTAAATGCAATGGCTCATCAGTCGTCTTGAGGAAATTGATTTTCTATTTGGAGAAAGAGAGAGCTAATTGTTGAAATGAATAAAATTACGATGAGGGTTCAACGATAATTTTGTCCCGCTTTCATACACGTATAGCTATCATAATCACGGGTCTTTATCGATATATGAACATTATCGTTTAACTCATAATGTGTTTTTTCATTTCATTTGTCAACGGGTGATGCTACATCTATAAATATTGCAAGAACTAATTTGCTCCATGTCATTCGAAATCGAAGATGCTTCTAGTTAAACACCAGCAAAATCTCAAATGATTGGAAGCCAGCCAGTTAGAATTGTCTCCATTGAAATCAATGAGTAAACCAAATTCTGATGAAGAATAGCTTATAATGATACTTTCAATTGAAGAATTAAGATGTGATAAGAAGCTTTCATCATTTTATTGTGACTTGGGTATCACCATATAACGCTGCGATGAAGATCTGATGACCATCAACCTTTTAGCGGTGGTCGACACAATCAACTCAGAATGAAGGAATTAAAGATAAGCGATCCTACTCGACCCGAAAGTTCGGGGGACTATTTTGAAGTCGGCTCGAGTCGGAATATCTCATGTCGTGAACCCGAGAAATCACGAATTCTGTTTTCCAAGTTTGAGCACTCTGTGCTAATGATTTGATCAATACATTGACTGTTTCCATTGTTCCAATAAAATAATAAGGGGAATTATGATTTCTTGCTTGCACATTCTCCTAGATCTGTTGTTATCGTAATTTTTTTTCAACTTGAAGTTGTGCTATGTCTAAGCTAGGAAAAATCAATGCTATACCAAACCTTTGAGACCCATTGAAAATTGAGCACCTCGACTTTGGCATGTAATGACACGGCTGCGTTAGTAGAAGTGGCACAAATATGAAAGCTGGTGCTAAGGCTGATATTCGGCAATAACTGTAAAAGCGCTTGGGTGGTAATTTTATCGATAATTTGTTTATTTTCGTACTTCTGATTTCATTAATAATTAATTGCATTATTGGTTATATTATTGATCATCAATTACTTGTGATATTGAGAATCTGCGTATCAGTATTAAATGTCAGTTAACATTTTGCTCGTAATTGCATTCAATCGCAGGCATTGTATTTGATGCTCTTAATGCCACAGCCGTGTTAACCATGAAGTGTAGTCTACTTCGATGTAGGGTGTGCTGAACTTTTCTCGAACTTTTTATGAGACATAAAAGTAATTCATCGTAAAATTTTGACTGAATTCTAGATCATCTTAATTTAGAGCATTTCGTTCAATGTTTAATTCAATTCATATATACACGGTCTCAGTTGTTGATATGTATATTTCTGGTCGCTTGGTTCCAAAGTGTCCGGATATCTAAGAATATCGAGTGTGCAGTTAAAATTATAGGTTACTTTACTTGGTGACTGTAACATCATTTTCTCCATCTGCGCCTCTGAATACTTTACACCTCTTTAGTTTTTAGTATGACAGCTTTAAGTTCTGTTTGAGTAATAACATTGATAGTCTGTTTTTGTGGTCAAGTTCACCTGTGGGAAATACTGAACGTGGCTGCACCTTCATTGTTCCCGTCTGCATGATTATGCTGCAAGAGCAAAACGTTGCACAGAGATTGCAGAAGTGGTGCTGTTCTGTAGAAGAATTTTAATTAGCTGTGTGTATACTCCCAGTAAAGATGTTCACATTGAAGAATTGCAAGTTTTGAATTCTGATCATGATCTTTTCTTGCAGATTTTGAAGATTCGAGTACAAAACTGAAATCTCGATCACGAAGTCCAAGGAAAGGTAATTGCCACTTATTTTGAAACACAATACGTACATATGTGTTTTCTTCGCTTTCTAATGTTCATTTGTAAGTGGGAAGTCCATCTTACATTACTGCAGCTTAATTCTTCAGAAAGAGATGCCAACTCGTCATTATCAACATTAATTGCGCCGTATGCATAGCAGGTTATTATCGTTACTTTTCCAAAATTTCCCGATACACAATTCAGTTTAAAATTATTTATTAGATTGGAATCATGACAGTCGACTGGTAAGAGTATTATGGATTGCCGATTTAATCATCGGTTGAGATCCTGTGAAATGGCCTTCATGAACTTGTGATGATAAGTGGGAATGGACTCAGAACATTTGGTTCGATGCAGCACAACCTTGACATCCAACTCGTTAATCCGTGACAACACGCAAGCAACTCGCGTTTTCTTACATGGTTTGGACGATAGAAACAATCCACTCATCAACTTCTAGTGTACGCATAAACCACCATGAAACACATGTGACATTATTATTCAATTATAAACTTGAAAGCCGCACTTATTTTGATAGGAAGAGTTTTAGTAAAAAGAACGAAGTCCTACTCTTTGCAATGGCTACACATTTAACCCATGCATCTACATCAATGTCCCGTATTTTGATAATTGTTTCTCCATTTTATTGAAATTATGTTTTGTCAATTGAAATTTTATTGATTTTTTTAAAAATATGAAGTGACATAATATATTTTTCTTGTCAACAGATTCGGAGTCGGCGACCACGGATAAAAAGTCAGATCTTTCAGCCATTGACTGGCTAGCTCCATATCGAGGTGCTGCAAAAGCAGCAACTGAAGCTCCACAAGCGTCAGACACAAGGCGAGATATGCGCTTCATTTCCCGTTCTAAGATTGATTCTAAGAAAGCAGTAACTCCACCACCCTTGCCACCAACACTGCTAGATCCTGAACCCGAGGAACCACCGGCTGTTCCACCTCTTCCACTTGCTCCGCCTGGTCCATCTGTAGCACCTGCTGCGCCTGCTCCTGCATTCGTGCCCACGTTACGGCCTGTGACTGATGTGTACCAAATGACTGACATTAGTGTCCCTCCTCCTCCTATAATGTTTCCCACTTTTCCTCCCTCAATTGTACCACAGACAATTCAGCCACCCTCATTCATTCCACACATGCAGCCAGTAGTACGACACGGTCCACCTTCATCGCTTGCTCCTCCTTCCATTCCTGAAGCTGTCCTTCCTTCCACATCTCAAGTAGCTGCAACTAAGGAATCAGCGACACCGATTGTTAGCGAAAAACTTAAGATAACTTTACAAGTCGATGGATCACGACCAGTTAAGAGCCATCCATTCATGAGGAAAAAAGTAGTTGAATCAGCACCTACGTTTTCTACGAAGATGCGGGTCGCAGAAGAGACGCTCAGCACTGCTGATACAATGATGAAATCAGCTATGAGTGGTGGCTTGACTGTTAGTGCATCAGGAGATGGTAATCGGGTAATTTCTTATCGACCAAAAGGAGATGTTGGAAAGCGAAACGATGATGAACAGGGAAATATCCAATCGAAGACTGAACGACATCAAAGTCCTCCGCATTCTCTAAATCGTCGCAGAACTCACAACGATGAAAGGCGAAGAAGTCGATCAAGGGAGAGACGACCAAGAGAAGGTCGTAATGCAGAAAGAAGCTATGAGGCCGAAGTAGATGCATTTTTGCGGAGGATTGGGCCGGATGATAGAAGCGATAGTAAGTCAGAGAGAAGATCGAACAGTAGATCATCCTCTCGACCTCAAGGAAAACTCAGTCCAGGTAGAAGGGAAGGTAGACGCAGAAGTACCAGTTCGGAAAGACGGCATCGACGAGATTTTGGCGGCAGCAGAGATAGAGACCGAGATAAGAGTGACCGGGATAGAAGTAGGGATGACAGGGACAGAAGAGATGACAGGTACAGAAGAGATGACAGAGACCGAAGAGATGTCAGAGACAGAACTAGGGATGACAGGGACAGGACTAGGGATGACAGGGACAGAAAGAGAGATGACAGGGACAGAAAGAGAGATGACAGGGACAGAAGTAGAGATGATAGAGACAGAAGTAGAGACCGATATGGTGACAGGAGGGATAGGGATAGTGATACAAGTAGAGGTCGAGGCAGTAGCCGTGATAGAGAAAGGAGGAGAGATGAAGATAAAGACAGACTTCTGGATGTTGACAGAGGTATAGACAGACGAAGAGATGAAGACATACCTATGGTACTTGGGCGGGACAGAAATGAAGCAGGGATGGAGAAGGCCCATAGAAAGGATGCTAAACGCGAACCGGCGCGTCGAAAACTTTTTCTTCCGACTGAGAAGGAATATCAAGAAGTAGCTGAGAGGGTGCCTATGATAGCTGACAATTCCACAGACAAACCGAAGTTGGACATAAATCGTATTAATGAAACGATTCGCGGGATTGAAAATCGTCTCAATAGATATGAAAAACCTGCCCAGGCAGTTAGTTACTCTGACAAACGATTTCTCGAGCGTTTTGGAAGGAATCAATTTCATCAAGGTACAGCACCAGTACCAGTTGGCAGGAATCAATTTTTCCAAGATACGGTACCAACACCAGCGAATATTCGTCCTCAAATTTCGTTGAATGCTCCACCTCCCAGGCCTCGATTTCCACTAAGAGAAGCAAAAATGTCACTACCTCAAAGGCCGACCGCACCCAAGCGATCACTCGAAGCCATGAAATCTGACCGAAGTAGTGTAAGTGAAGTGAATAATCCACCGGTTTTTAAGGCACCAGAGACTCCTGTTCGCTCATCCAGTGATGACAACCAGAAACTTGCTGAGGATTCATCGCAGAAGCAAGCTGCAAAAATGGCTACGGTTTCTTCTTCAAAGCCTCCTCTATTCACAGCTGCAATTGTTTCGACAGAGAATACATCGGAGAACGAAACAGCACCTGCTTCAACCAGCGCCAATGAGGCGGCGAATGGAGCCCCAAAGAAAAAGAAGCCTGTACGAAGTTTAGCTGAGTTCGACAAATTTATGAAATCTTTAAAAAAGAAAACAAAGACGTGATGTATTTTTGTTGTATGAAATAAGAAATCCTCGCTTTCGCAGCATGAAGTTAGGTAAAATATCGAAACGAACGTTATTTGATAACACTATAACATCATTTCGAACAAGTGATTTTACAAGGTCAATATTGCATCCTGTACTCTTCTTCTTATTCAGAATACTTGATGGCTGAGTGTACATCTATTTTGTTTTATATGAACGTAATTGAAATAGAAATAATTGTTTTTACTTTATGATTGTGAATGTATAAAGAAGGTTGTGGGATTTAACATTGAATAGTTGCTATTTGACCGGTGCTATTGCGTACCATTCTTAAATACTTAGAGAAAGCATGAAAAATTCTACATCTGTATATTGATATGCGATACATATGCATGACCATCGATAAACGTATCTCAACAGATGTAATCATGGCAAGCATTCTTTCGCGCCATTGAGCTTCATCTGTAAAGAGTAGGTTTGACCGCTGACAACAGATGGTCTGTTGGCCTAACCGTTATAAAGGCTGTGCCTGCCTAATCTTCTGGCTTCAACACGTTTCAAATCAGCATATAGCTGATATGGCCATTGGTGAATTATGAACATGTGCATGTCGATGCTTTAGATGGGATGCAATCATAATCGCTTTAGCGGATGCATGATGACGACCTAAACAAAAATTCAGCGACATCAGACAGAACAAAATCTCATGAATGTTCACTATAATCCTATCATGCTCTTATGACTGAAAATATTTAAATAATTTAAAATGAAAGTATCTTCCTTGGACAATGAAAATATTGCACTTCCTTAATCATGTCGTTCATAAATAACGTTCGACTTCTATCCTCATCATTCGGTCTAATAGATAGCAGGGAAATCTGCTTGTGAAAATACGTATCAATTTAGATGCGGTCTACTTGCACAATTGATTAGATGAGACGATAGTCATCTTATTGAACAGGGTGTCGTCGATTACACGTACAATAGCCGTATTTCTTCGATTACCTCCTGTGTAGAACATCACTTTGAGTAACTTATTACTGTGAAGACACAAGAGCTTATAATCTGAAGTGCTGAGAATGCAGTATTATGATAACCAACTTCTGTGGAACTAACCAGTAACCACACAGCTACTACTGTTCCCATGCTATTTGAAATTGTACTCATGCAAATATGAAAGTGAACTTTCAAAAATGACTTAATCTCGGCATGTATGTTTCACGTAGAGGCGTGCTATCGAAGTTACTGGTATGTATCAGTGGCGATCGCGATTCAATTTTCGCACGATTCTGAATGTTTTGTGATTCAGTGACTAGAAGTTTACATTTAATCTAGCTTGCATTATTTTTCATTTGTACACTACTTTTCATTATAAAACTTCGATGATTTCCATTAAAATTGAGAGCATGTCGACACTTATAGTCGATTTAGACAGAAATTATAACTACCCTATTAATGGGATACTTTATTTGTAAATGTTTTTAAGAAAACTGAATGATAAATCAGAACACGTAAAAGGTCGCAAAGAAGGCATGAAAAGTCTTTATGATCAATCTATAAGGTTCTACTGCAAATCTATTTTTATTTCCCAACTTCGGTTCTATTCGTCTTCATCAATCATATATTATCGAAAATTGCTGTAGGAGTGCAAGTATTTGTTGTTTCTTCTATCAGTCCTGAAATAAACCATTAAAATCTTGTCAGAGTTTCTTGAAATAGCGTCTTACCAGAATCTCATCCATGGTGCGGCTCGGGATTGCCCAGGCCAGCTTAAAATATCTGGAATTGGTACTCCGTAATCTTTGACTATCAGCCGCGCGGCATAGTCAGGATATAAAAACACAGAGCAGCCCGTTGTGCAATTCGTCTTTCAGCTTGTTCAGCCATTCCAGATATTTTAAGCTACTTTGAGTCATTCCGAACCGTGCTGACGAGCCCTTGTAGGTAGAAATGCGCATCGTCTACTGCTGCCATAGAAATTATCTATGACTGCTGCCAAGGAAATTTTGTGCTTAAATAGTTCAAGTCTGAGGACATCTTTCTATTCTATGCCGAGGCGAACTGGCACTCTATAATCTTCATAATTACAAGGTAGCGGCCGAGCTCGGGAATTTTGTTGGGGCCCGGGAATCGCCCTTAAATTTTAGTGAAATAGTCAATTAGCACTTAAATAGCCCGGGAATGCCATCTAGTGATTTTCACCTCTAAGTTCAGTGAGCATAATTTCTTGATTTCAGCTACTATTAATGACTATCATTAAGCCTACTATTTCTAGTAACTGTCTTCGAATCTTGATTGATACAATCAAGTAAATATGTACAACATCTGGATGGCATATTCATGACTAAATAAATTTACTTCATTTCCACATTGCTGTCAGTGATATCTGTGAGGCGGTGGCTATGTCACTCGTAGTGAAATCGCTAAAAGTTTTCCAAATAAGTAATCGCTGCATTCTATAAAAACAATTCGTGGCTATTCACATTACATTGAAGTCGTGTATGCAGTTGGGTTGACTGTAAGTCACACATACAAGTATGAAGTCACAATCAATCGACAGGGATCGCAAAAAATCGTTCTGATTTTCGTGTTTCATAATGTACTTGCATGCAATTTCGTAACAAACTCTTAATATGACATTTTATGCAGCCTCTAAACACTTAATAAAAAAGTCATATCTGAAAGATCGTTTTTCTTACGTTATGAGTTTCATTGGTTGAAAGACATCTTACAAAAGCACAGCTTTTTTAGCAATAAAAAAATCTAAGGAATAATCGCGCAATTAAACACTGTAGGCTATTTATGCGCCTACATCCACACGAAGATGAGGATGATATCAGTCCAAATTCATGCCAACAAAATTCTATTAACGCTGCCACTGACGGAAGGTTCATCATAGTTTTCCTTGATATTTCGAATAAAAGTCAATGGCTAAGCTAAGTGATGAGTTAGAAAATCTCACAGCAAATTATGACAAAAGGCCAACCAAACCAATGGGGATTGTGTACAGACCACTACTTCCAAATATCGGGGTCGCTAGTATATGAGGTCATCTGGAGCTTCTACTAGCGGTCAAAATTTTGCTCTCTGTTCCGGTCCCGAGAATACCGGAAACGCGAGAAATAAGTCAATGATAACATTCTAGGTAACTTATCAAGTAAATTTTGCTTGCCTTTTCCATATGCCTAGGGAAAAGGTCAAGTTATCTCAGACATGTTCTTCCGGTTAACCGCGACATACACGTGTGTATTTCTTACAAGGTGGACCGCATTGATAATCGACGGTCAAAGAAAATATTTCTAGAATGCGGGATTGAGTAAAACGGTCCTCGTCTAGTGTGGCAGTTTTTCTGGTTTCTTTTGTTAATTTTTCTTGTTAACTTGGTGGCATCGTGCATTCGTGCTATTGCATTAGCATGTGCATTTTGATATCATTGTTTCTATCATGTTTGTTGCTTCAACTTAACATGCTCGAAAATTTCAGTATAATAAATCGACTAAATACAACTCTCTAGAATTTCATGAATCAGATAATGACAGCGAAGTATTTTTTGATCGTAGTTAAGTTCAAGTAATAAATTTTTCTATCCATATGAAATCATTTGGATCCCATCTGTAGTTCACTAGCTGGGTCATTGAGGAATGATATATGTTTATAAGCTGAAAAACCACCGCTCACAGAATTCACACATTTGAAAATTGAAGGCGGTAGAGTCAAATTAAATGATGAAATTGGTTTAAAGAAGTGTCCGTATAATTTTTGATCGGTGTAATTGGAATAACATATCTGGTCAGTATAAAGAAATAGCGCGAAAATTCGATGAAACAGCCCGGGAATATGAAGCTGGAAATCTGGCCGCCACCCTGTAATTAGCAAATCTGCAAGTGCAATTGTTACTGGGTTGTGTTCATAGAGTGCATGTTGAACGTAAATCAGGCATTGATATGCATTGTCATAATTGTATTTATATGATTTCACTGCGGAGATATAATATCATAGTGACTTCCTTGACAACATGTATGATTCGTATAAATGGTGTACCTGGCCTATGTGAACGTGTTCAATGTCATGGTTTAGTGCTATGTGGGGAGCTCCCATAGAGATTTCACATGGCAACTCCGTTCAGCTATACATGATATCAGGAACGAGCATTCGCGCATTGCTATTATCTCAAAACGATGAGAGAGTTGATGGAAACATTGTTTTTAACTGATCAAACAAAATTCATTGAGAAGTCACATTGTAAAAAATCGCTCGATTCCTGGTCATGGAAGAATCGAGCGATTGATTCCATCGCACGATTAATCGTGTGGAATCGATTAACTGCTCCCACCCTGGTATGTGTGCGTGTAAATCTAACTTCCATGATGTTGTTTGCTGGTTGCTGCAGTAAAGCTCAAAAATGATTCTCCTTAATGGATTTTTGTGAGATGCGATCGTGTGAATCGCCCTTTGGTAGAAAAGCAGAAGAGCTAATCGCTTAGAGCAGGAGAAACATCTTCAAGTGTATAAACAGTCGCTATTGGTGATGAGGGCATAATGTTATAATAAATGGCCATTAGATATTATGGAATAATTGTTCGTAGGAATGATCCTTTCTATAGGCATGTGCGAGCTTAAATTGTTAGTACTTGTCTTCATGTCCTTGCACAAGCAGTGCGTCCATTTCGGGTGATGTGATTTCAGGGGTACCGTTCAGGGTGGACCAAGGTTGGACCTTGGGTTTTGGGTCGACCTTGGGTAAGTGATACAAAACTTGGGTTTTCTATTAATACTTAATATATACTGATCAAGTTAATAAAATTAATATTTCGATTTGTATCTAGGGAGAGCTACATGAGAAGAGCATCAAATTCTGATATTTTATCAAATTTCCACTGGATTCATAGAATATTTCAAAAATGAAATACTTGTGATTATTAGCTATGTCATTCCGGGCTTGACAATGCCGCGCATTGAAAGTTCATGCATATTGTATCTACTGTAAGCTTACATGTATTTTGTTTCATCTGTGCATATTGAATTTTTATATATTCCGTATATTTCATATCTTAGCACCCTTAACTTTCTGCGATAGCCGACATTTATCCAAAAATAAAGTCATTCCGATTTCGTATTCTAAATATGTTCAACCATGCACTCACTTCGCAGCTATAATATTTGTCAAGTTTGTTTATATTATTGAATGACAAAATGAAAACAATTGCTTTGTTATGAGCAATGTGTAATTCAATCATGATTAAATCAAAGATCTTCAATTAGTCAGTATATCAGTGTAGGTTAACCCATTTAGCGCCAGTGTAACGTTTTCGTTACAGCACTTTTCGGAATCTGCTGTCTTCTCCAGCTTGCGACATATGATACAATATTTTGATTACCATACATCATTTATCACATATTTTCAGGTAAACAATCGCCATTTCAAAATTTATCACTTTTTAGTGCTTATATTTTATCACGAAATTAGACAAAAATGGGCCTAAAATCTGCCAACATACTGAAAGACTCAGTGTATGAACGTCCACATGTAATTTACTGTCAATGTCATTTGCGTGATCTCATTGTCCATCAAATACCGAAAATAGCAATCAATACTTGCTCGGATATTCATTCATGACATGGCACGTAATTTTTTTGAACCGTAACGTTTTAGTTACACTGGCGTAATATGATATACAAATGTTAAATACAGTAACAATATAAATGAAGTAAATGGTGGTGAATACTATCAATTTTTTTTAAAACTAATGTTTGTTGAATACTGAAAACGAACAACTTCGTAGGAATATTGCATTCTTAGTGTATTCTATGAGTCTGTAATGCTTGTTGCTATTTATAGTCTATGGCTTTCCCGTCACAAAACCAACCGAAGTCAATTGCCGTAGTATTTTCCTCAACATTAGACTTGTTAGCTCATGTACGGAAGCAAATCAAAGAGAGATCAAATCTCAAGCATTTTCTCTTATAGCTTAATCATAAACATTGCAGGGTGCCAGTTCGCCTGGGCATAGAATACAAAGATGTCCTCCGACTCGAGCAATTTCAATCCAAAACTTCTTTGGCTGTAGACGATGCGTCTCTCCCTACAAGGACACGTCAGAGGTTCGAGATGGCCCAAACTGGTTTAAAATATCTATAAAGGCTTAGCTTGATTATATCAACCTGTGTAGCTATCTGAAGACAATACCCAAGCTGTTGCCAACTATGGATGAAGAAGTTACTGAAATATACAGAAATATACAATAGGCCTAATGCCGACGATCACGGTATATGAATGTTGCCACAAAACCTCCATAAGTAAATGCTTTATCAGAGTTATGAGACGATGATGAGTTTATATGTCTCAGAGGTAAGTCTCTCAAACGATATCTCGGAGGTTAGTGACATCGTAGGGCAGTGTGAGATTGCAACGAAAGATGATTTGAGTGATCATTTCAGTAAACAGAAAAAGCAGTCAATAAAATGGCAAATATCGGTAATTTCCATCTTCGCAGATAGAACAAACATTCTCTGGATGCATTTCAAGGCAAGAATCTTTATGAGATGCTTGATACGCATGCTGATGGTCTTATCGACCTCAGTGGCAGAAACCAGTGACTACCCGGGACAAAAGAAATGTTTAGGCCTACATGATACTAAACAATCTCAAATGCGTTCATTTCTTAATGTTCTTTATTTATGTGGACATTGCGAATGACCGAGGCGTCTCCAACTCTACCATGAATTTGGAATCGATGCAGAAAGAGAATCAATTTCTCGACATGAATTTCGAAATATAAAAACTTGTTCTCATTTCAACGATAACGATTTCACAGCAAACAGCAACGACAAGTAACATAGCAGGCCTTTGATTAAATTTGCTAATTCACAGTTTCGACAGATACCTCTGAAATGTGATGGAGAGCTTTCATGCTGAAGCTATGACTCACTACTTCGGCAGGAATTGCTTGGAGCAATTCATAAGCTGCATTTGAAAAAAACATGCTTTTGTATATTTTGACATCATATGACGCCATCGTAACGAAATCGTTACGGCTTTAATTTCTAAGATAGGGTTATTGTAATGAACTGGTCATCATATATTATTCTTAATTCTAACATTCTGAAATACTTGCCACCGTTTTTATAGAAGCTTTGCCGATATTTACATAGGCGGCCTTAAATGGGTTAAATTATAAGAAAACTTTATGACGTAGTGCATATACTCAGGCTACTCAGTGATTCGGTTTGCCTGGTGGTGAGGTGCATGTCATTCATAAACATGCAGTTATCAATGGTTCTAACCGCGAGGTGTTGAGTTTTAGTCGTCATATCGTGCAATGTGTGGAGTGTCCTAACACCTCGATGGCTTTATCCGCCAAACAATTTATTTGGTTAGATTTTTGTCCCAAAGGGTGGGAGTAGCAAAAAGATGTTTCTGTAATCTCGAAGACATCTATTTGAAGATCTTGAAGCCAATTGTCATAGTCACATAGTCACATCCACAGAGGTAGATTAATTTGCGTATTGGTTAGTCTAGAGAAGACATAATCTATGCCAGGCATTGTATGCAATGGTAGCAAGCGATTTGGTTTGATATAGAGATTCTCAGACTTTCTCCGGCTTTCTTAGAAACTATTTGCTGCCTGAAGTCCGATATTTTGCATTGTTCGACGGGCACTTGGCACGCACTGATAGACAACAGACAGGCATGAAAGGTCAGCTGAACAATAATCATAGGATAGCAGGCAGCAAGGCTTAGTTAACTCTAAAATTGCATTCACGATGTCTTAATAAGACAAAAATAGAAGAAGTGACAGTCTTATGCAATTATTCACAAGAGAATTATGGTTACGCATAATGTAAATGGATTCAAGAGCAAGCCATGTGGTACAGGGATTATCAAAATTTAACTACAATTTTTGGCAAGCAATCAATTAATTTTAGTTGAAACAAGAAGCAAACATAGCAACTATTTGATGACAGCGATCAATTAATTGCAGTTCATTGGTGTCATCAAGCAATCAATTGCGATCGTTTGAATCGACCAATTGTTGATTTTGAATTTTTCACTCTGCTATTGCACTCTAAACGAATTAGGCTACCTGGCAATTAAGTATATTTTGCAAGTCGCATAATTGCTTATTGTAAATTTAGTAGTAAGTGGTGTATATGTGCGACAAATGAAAATCCAAAGTCTTAAGTTAAAATCACAAATTACACAAGAAAACTTCAGATACAAAAGGTAGTTCAGAAATTTGAAATAATAATGATAGCAGATTTAGTTAACACATTAAATTATGAAAAAGCTCCTATTCAGGGTACGACACAGGAATAAATAAGTGCCTTGAGTGTCTCAGTCTTCTTGGCACAGGAAAATGCAAACGACGGTCAGGGTCATTTTCAGCTTTCTTGAATAATTTCATGCCTAGCCTTTCTTTTTGTGCTTTAGTTATTTCGCAATTACTCTCAAAAGTTCATTTCGCCATTGTTCGTCACGATGCGGATGATGTGTTTTGAAATTCTTTGTAACAAATCGTCTATTGTTGATGGAAGACCGACTAATATAGGGCAAGCATAATCAATTGAATTTTGAAGTGTCGCTTCACAAACTCTGTGCAAATCATTGAAACTCACGAACTTCTTTACTTTTCTTATCGCAAAAAGCTGTCGATTGGTCTTTGAAATAATGCTTTTCACTTGGTCGCTCCAATCAAGACTATCATTATCGCTACTCCAAGTCTTTTTTAGTTTTGAAGGTCCCTTTGTATTAACCTCTCATTAAAGTCAATCGGTACTTTTGTGGAAACCATCACCTTGGTCTTCTTCGTATGGATGGCGCAGGAGCACCATTTTTTGGACATTCCTAACCTCGATGTTGACATTGACGACTATATCATCAATTTTTATCGCTCACAAGTGGCACAATCATATTAACATCATGCGCATATTTGGAAAGTGACATTAGGAGACCCATTACATGAAATACATGTGACTATATTCTTTATTGGATGTAATTATTGAAATAAGTGAATAAATAACTTACCCATAGTGCAGCATGAACGCATTTGGCGTCTTGTACAACTAAATGCGTTGCCAACAGATACTAAAGACGCACATAGTAGTTCCTGATTTCAATCCTGAAAGCTATCAGGATGTTTTCCCTAAGATTGTGAGTGATGGTGGCATTTGCAAGTAAATCAATCAATTGCAATTACTGACTGACACCGATCAATTAACTGTAATAGTTTGAAAGCAGCAATCATTTAGCTGCAGTGCAATTAAATTTCTAATAGCTCCTGTTGTGGTATGATCTCGTTTGACTGTCAAAAAGGTCCATTTAAGATTTTTCTCCGGCATTTCCTATGGTCCGTTGGTACATCCTGATAGAAGGCGGAAGTGAATTGACATGTTCTCTCAACCAACATTTTACTGTTCTCCTTTGTCGAATATACTTCAAAGGGCATTGTGAATGTCAGCCGATATATTCCAGAATTCCATGGCTTATCATCTTATGAGTGTTTTCTTATCTCATTGGTTAAGAGATCATCAAAATTAGGCGTTTTTCAAGCCTTGCTGTTAGCTATGATTATTGTCCAACTGATCTTTCATATCTGTTGCCTGTCATGTCAGTGCACTTCAAGTCCCCGTCGAAGAAGGCAATTTTCTTCCTATGTGTGACACTCCAGGGATGACCGAATTATCTTGTTTATATGGTCCGTGTGTGAATTCGATCATGTTCGCACAAACGCTCATTTCTGTAATTGGTTAGTCATCATTCTGATCGACGAAACATTATTTCTATCCACAGAATTTGATTGTTCAGGCGCGTCAGTCCACTAGAAGTGTAAACTAATACAAAATAGCTCTGTTTTTAATATTAAGAAAACGTCAGTTAAAATTTTCAGATGATAATCTTGAGATGCAACTTCAAAACGGAGAAGGTCTACATTCTGATAGTAGTGTATTTGTGCTATTTTGTTATATATTTGCATAGGTAGGAACTACTAATTTGGGACCGCTAATCATTTGTTTGGCTGATAGTAAAATTGGTAGCAATAGGGGAATTGAACTACAATATAGGGGAGAATTGGGCACACGGAGCATGTTTTTGAACTTTTCTCGATAGTTTGAATATACAGTACTAAATCAACTAAGCCATAATCAAAATCATAAGAAAAGTTGAGGGCATGTAAAAGTAGCCTCTAAATTGTTGGACGTTTTTGTCACTTTTCATTTCCTCACACTTTGAATTCGAGATCTTTTACCAGTGGTTCAATCTGCCCCATGTGCTGGGCACATTGAACCACCTTTATTTACTACTCACCTGCTCAGCTCAATAAGACTTATGCATCGGTTGTACAGCTTCGATTCATCAATTAGGAAAATATAACAAAATCCATAGATTTGAGTCTTAATTGGCACGAATGATGGTATGTTTGATTTAAAACATACATGGAAATTTCTGAATGAAAGAATGTTCAGAGTCAATCAGCGTTCTTAGAATAACAACATTATTCAAGATAGAATAGCCTTGGTAAGAGCATTAATGCTGAAGGTGTTGATATACAATATGAAAGAACAAACGAAGAAATAATGATAATTCGACTTCTTTGACCATCAGGGGAGGTCCGGTGTACTTAAAGCCATGTCATGTTGATTGAGATCATTGACATTTATAAATGTAAGGTTTAGGCCCCATAGCTGGAAATGGACCCGAGCCTGAAATATCTGGTACTCGGCCCGATATTTAAAATGTCTGAAATCAGAAATATTTTCCTCATTGTATCATTCAAATGCTTTGAATCAATTTCACATGGTGGCTTATCAACTTGGTTCATAGGCAATAACATGAAATAAATACCGGCATGCGATGGAATAGTCATAAATATCCTTTGTCAACCAGAAACAACAATCGATAACATTCAAAGGTCATTAGCAAGAAACAGTCCTCAGGAATTTTGGTCACAAAAGTCAATTTAACATTTAGTTCAACTTTTGACTTAATCATTTCACTTTTCAAATAGGCATGTCAGCTATCGACACATCAAACAAGATCCAAATTATTCGTGATAGACAAACGCGTTATACATGTACAACATTTAAAACAAATGAAAATTCACTGTGTTAAATGTTTGAAATTCATACTACTGCCCAACAACTATTAATTTATTTACAGATGGCACGTAGGCCTAAAGCATTCGAACATGTAATCAACAACTAGATTTTTAGAATGATTCTTAGGCGATCGCAATCAACTAACGTAATTGATATCTTTATCAAGGATGGTAAAGTGCGCAAAACGATGAAGTTTTTCACCTGACCCCAGATACAAAATTCATCCTGGCCGGGCCCGGCCTAGATATTTTGGAGTCGATGCGGGTCCGGGCTGAAGTTATACGGGCCCGAGCCGAAATAAGCGGTCCGTTTCCAGCTCTGCAATAGGCCTTTTAGTATTGAATGTCTTTGTTTTACGTAGTTACTTAGCAATCTTTTGATTTTCAACACAGTTAACTCCTAGGATGACTCGATCCTCTTCTAGAACCTCTGGGAAATTGTGCTCTTATTTTGATTGGTTTTACACCATTCTTTAACAGTCATTAACAGATTATGAAATGTTATTAACTACTCTGATAATATAATATACTCAGTTATGTTTAATTGACTCCTTGACATTTTATCATGTAGAATTGTCGTTTTTCAACGAGATATGTAGCATGTAGAATTATGGAACCTCGTTCTGTAAACCATTGGTTTCTTCTGTCATGTCGCCCTAGGCCGAATTCTTCGCCATGCTGCTCTACTGTCTTGTTCTCGAAAACAGTCTATAAATGCTCAAATAATTGTAAATAATCAACCTGAATAATTTTTAACAAGTTCACAGATCAAACTATTTTTGGATCACCTCGTTCTCTCGATGAACGAAAACATGAGTATCGAAGTGTGGCACTGTGAATCATGTTAAAAGTACCCTGTGCGTGGTTGAATGTGCCACACATTGTTAACCTTTCAAAACGTGCTCGTATACAAATAAGTGTACACATAAATGAATTTTAGCTATTTGATCACTGAAATTGATAAAGAAAAAATTTATGTTTTTGGCTACATTAAGACAGAAATTGCGATATTCTGAGAATTTGCTTCATTGAAATTTAAGGAAATCCTGTGAAGATAGTGATACAAGCATAAGCAGTTGTAATTTTCAGAGATATTATGTTTATTTGTTGACATAAGCAATGTCTTAAAACATGAAGTTTCCATCATCAATTGTTTCTCATATGCGGCTAGTGGCTCAATGTGCCTCAGCGTTCAATGTGCCCTAATCTCTCCCCTACAAATAACCTTCATGTGCGCACATGCAGGGAGAGGGATGTGGTGAAGTAAAATGTCATTTTAAAGTTAGTAGTAGGAGAATTGTACTAAGGAACCAAGAAAAATATAAGTAGTAGTTGAATAGCGAAACCGGAAGACCATATTGCATCTTACAAGTAACAACGCCCAACCTTTGCATATTGGCAAGCCTATTGGAACGAAATGAAAGCATAAAACATGAAATCATAATAATAAAAATTGATTTATCTTCTAAAAAGTAATTTATGATGACACAATGAACAAATTGCTTTTGGGAACTCCGTCATTTTTCAATGAGCATTGGATGGAAATGGGTCGGACAACTCCGTCCCACCAACAAGCGTGTTGCTAGTGCATCTATTACTTCAAGCAATCACACATAACTTATGCAAAATAGAGATGTTAATTTAAGATTGATTCAAAAGTATTACTGATGATATTTGCGAAGATTATTCAGAATATAGGTTATCGGGTCATGTGAGCGGGAGTCGATGTTCAATGATTTTTTGGCACTCCAGCTCCCGTCGAGAAGGATTGGACTCCGACTGAAGTCAGTCCATCCATTTCTAATGTGTTAACCATATTTTCTCATCATGTTTATGATTATTCATTAATTGCACAGTTTTTGTTGGATTTGGTTATTTATCAGTGCAGTTTGAACTGCTTTGTTTCGATTAGTTACAACTTTAGCACAGTAATCATTAATAACAAATGATTTGAAGTTATGAGCCCCTTCATGGCTAGCTCTAAGGATTGTACAGAGATTCAAAATGAATTGATTAGTTACTTCTGAAGCTGCGGTCCGCGACAATCTTAACTTTGATTAGGAGCCCTCGGTATGGCTTGCGTTGCCGACCTCTGCTCTGTACAGTACATATTTCAGCCTACAAAGTGGCTCAGACTCGCTGATTCGGTGTCAACTTTCTATCTTTGCATGGTGTATTGTAGTCCGTTGTTCAGTCGAATGCATATACCACATCACGTGCTAAACAGATAGAGAATCTTTATGGAAGACTATCATGAACAACACGTGCCATATAGCGGAAGAAACTTATCTTATTTAAAGTCTCGTCCACTAAGACAAAATTGCAGCGGTCGGGACGAGAACAAAAAAATCATTCCACTGCACTGCAAGAAGAGGAGATTATGACACCTTAGTGTGTTGATC
Organism: Prostheceraeus crozeri; assembly: GCA_907163375.1. Taxonomy (NCBI): domain Eukaryota; kingdom Metazoa; phylum Platyhelminthes; order Polycladida; family Euryleptidae; genus Prostheceraeus; species Prostheceraeus crozeri. The sequence continues at coordinate 87,575 of CAJQUW010009452.1, read as the reverse complement.
AATATACGTACTTTGGGCTACTTTCACAATTGGCAACTGTTCAAATATACTTTGATTTGCCCTTATAAAATATATGGCTGTCGGAACACGAATTTCAGGGTGTCGACTGCGTCGTTTTTTCACTCTTTTTCTTAATTTTTTATGTTATGTATACAACTAAACAATACATAGCTATAATAGCCCGTCGCCTAAAGATGCTTGATTAAACAATTCAAACATGTGCATGACCGCAGTCGTCATGTATGTAGTTGTTCTTCAAAATGTGTGCGCAATCATTAATTATGCAAAAAACTAGCGCAATCATTAGTCATTATGTGCGAGAAGCGATTGTGTTTTCGAAAGAACATCGGTTACATTGGTTTGAAGTTCTCACGGAGAATTTAATGTGGTAGTCTTGGAATATTTGTTTTTTGTTGTCAGCATTACATGTACACTGCACACCGCTGTACCATTTTTCAGTTATGGCTCTTCTTATGTATTATTTCTAAATTGATAACATAATTAACCGGGTTACTGATGAATACTTTTTTTAACCGCTCGGCTCTCGCTATAGGTCCTCGTATGCCCCCCCCTCTTCTTCCCGCTTTGAAGTCGAGTCATTATGCTGTCCGAAATTATTGACCTGTGTGTTGGTCGTTCGTTTGCCGTATTTGCGGACTTGCACTGACTGCGATCTTCTGCAGTCATATGCTAGAGTGAAGCATAGTATCATTCAAAGATTGCAGTTCGTCCTAAATTTTGCGACTTTCGAATTTAATCTTGCGACGGTTTGATGGCTTGGACATTTTCTAACTTGATCATGCCGTCGCATCGGAGAAAATAATATTCCAGGGAGCAGATGCGTGACCGATATATATCTGTATGATATCTATTTATGTATATGATTCCGTTTCAAAGTGTGTTGACGGTGCTCAATGCCAACAGTGTCTGGAGCACTGACTCACCTTCCTATGAATTTCATATTTTTAGTTGACTTCCCGTCTGACTCACGTGTGTTTTCTGCTCACATATCTTATAGGCGAGTGAGAGGGAAATCCAAAGTTCTCCAATAGCGCGACGTCGAGGAATTGTCATGATTGTTCTAGGCTACATTTAATAGGGTAGGAAGAACACCAGGTTATGATCAATAATTCTTGCTGTCGTCACAATTATCTGCTAGCGATTGCATCTGACGTTCAGTATTCACACGACGCTAGTGAAGAAACGAAATTCATGGTGATGCGGATGCGAATGTTTATCTGATAAAGACTCAAGAAGTTACTGTGCCTTGTTTTACGATAGTGCTATCATATTTTAATCTCATCACTTGCACGACAGCTTTTTTCTGCGTAATCTACTGTAAACGGATAATTTGTTCAGTAAGTATTGATGAAAGCGGATTTTAGAATTCGACGATTATCTCTTCCGAAAGTTGTCATTATAGTATTATCCTTCATTATGCAGTCAACAGTATGCACCCTAGCAGTGCTTGATTTGCACATTAAACTGTACCTTGCAATTAATATAATTTAATTTGTTTAATTTGAAGTTTAGATTAATTTATTGAATATTTTCATATTATAATGGATTTTTGTAATTGTGCGCGTCCGGTGCCTAAGGTAATTCCATAACTATCACATGGTTATTGCGCGTCCAACACCAGTGATGTGCAGAATGCCATCCATGCACGATAATAAACATCAACACAGCATAGGGGCAAAAATTCACTAGTTGCATTTTGCTTTATTGGTGCTTAAATACCTTGAGCGTATCATTAAATCCTATGAGTTGCAACAACTTTGCTAGTTATATTCTCTTCCTATTGTCTTACCAAAATTTCACAGTTTACTTGTAATGTCTGTCACTGCAAGTTATGATTACTAAACTAGGAAGTGCCACTATTGTCGTCTGATATGTTCATTTAAGGTTGAATTTCGTAAAAAGTAAGTGCGATTGTTGACACTGATATCATTGATTGCTCCCGACTGTGTGCATCATAAATTTACCCGTTCGCCTATCATCATTCATGCGTTTAGCGCAAGCGCAAGTGATGATGGCTTATCGAATTGCAACTTGCATGCACATCCTGCATATGCCAAATACATCAGTCAGTCAGCTGTTAATACCTCCTTGTCATAGTCATCAATAGCAGAAAGTTTCTCGGTTACTGCGACAGTGATTGGTGAAGCGTGTAGCACTCGTCTTCATAATCACTAACTTGTGTCTCTTTGATCCATTGTCATCTTGACCTCGACATCGTATTGATGGACGATCTTATCGCCCTTTTGTGATCTGTTCTGATTTCCTGCTTTTCTTCGACAGGACTATTCAGTGAGTGAGGGCTTGGCGTAACGCCCTACCCGCCCCACAGCATGGCTGTTCAACTGAAAAATGAAGTCTGCACTGCTCTGGAATCAAGTGTTGAGGAGCTGCAGAATATTTGGGACTACATCGGTAAGTTGCGTTAAAATTTTGAGACATGACATCATTTATGCTCTCCGAGTTGTGGTCTTAAATGAGGAAATGTCAGCATAGTCCATCTATCATTTTTTCAGTGTTCATGGAAAATACTTATTACTAGTTAATATACATTTCCGTATTATAATTTCACACAACTTCTGACAGAGTAGAATCTCAATAACTGCGGTCAGTGCAAAAATGGCCTCATTTGTGAAATGTCTTCTTTACTAAGATACGCTAGCCAACCTTTGTTGGATTGGGCTTAGGTTCTTGCCAACCCCAATTCACAGAAGTGTGCTGGATGACCGAAGTTGAATCTAAAATAGCATTTAGCAGCAATCTTATCTTTTCAAAGTCAGGGAGACACGAGTTTCAGAAGCCACCTCATCATCAAGTTAATTTTTCTTTTTTTTGAACTACCTATATCATAGTCACCTTGTTTGTCATAATCATTGTGAGAATTGGATTCTGTTCAGCAACTCTGAATTTCACCATCTTATGCTTGTCTGCTTGACATATACATCCCCTCATGCTAATCTCTGTCATTAGAGTTATTTGGATGAACGAATAATTTATCTCGGTATAGATGCATGAATTGATAGCCTTACATCAAATAATTTGTCATTTTTTCTGTATACCTTTCGCACAAACGTCACGACTCTTGGTATGAATTCATGCCGGCCATGAAAAATGTACTAAGGACAATGGCGGTTTATCCCATGATCTGTGAAGAATTGTCACTAGATGAAACTGATGCAAGAAAGTAGCAAGTAATCTTACTTAAATGTCATCTTCTTCTCTTCTATCAAATATGATGTTGTGGAATATTGTGTGATAGAGTAGCATGATTGATCTCTTATCTCAGTAGCTTCATGCAACAATTGAAGCATCGGAGGGTCATTATCAAATTCTGCGTAAATGAAGGCATCAAAGTCTCATAAACACTGTGGTCCAGTCTCCTGAAATAATGTATTCATTGCTGTCGTCTATCACAGCTAACTTTCCTCGCATCGTATGAACATATATTTTGCTATTCCTAGAGTAGGTTGATCTACACACAACCTCACATGCAGATCATTGATCGTTACACCCTCATCTACAATCCATTGCCGGAATTTTATTTGATTGAAGCTAGAGGAATGATAGATTGTTTTTGTGTTCCAGTAGGAGAAATCATTGTATACAGATGGACAGAAACAATCGACCTCCGTAGTGCATGGATTGTTCAGCTTCGCCTCGTACACTAACAGTCGCTGCAGTCGACTACATAAATATACAGTCGCAAATGCGATGAGATCGTGCGTTAATCCCCAAGGTAAAGCAACGCTTGATCAATCGTGAAGCATGCTTTGGCCAAATTTTGGCATCAAAACATTTGTCATGAAAATATGCATTGCATTCGTGTCAACACGAGAGGTGATGACAGAGGAATGTGACGATAAATTCTGATATGACAGTGTTGAATTTAGAATGGATCTCTATATGAAGCTGATTACTAAGCGGATGATCCGATACCGGATGGTGTAGTGTCACTAATGCTTTGTGAAGTTTTATGGCCAAGTGTTGTACAAGGATAGAGAATAGTCGGTTCAAGTTCATCCACGCTCATCCATATTCTTCAGTTTGATTTACTGCTACACAAGTGTTAAGATTGACAACACTTAGTGTCATTTCAGTCTCCGAGAAGTAGAAACATCTGAGAGCGTTTGACATTTCAAAAGTGTGCTTTGCATAGATGGCTATTGTGTATGACTATATTCTGAATTGACTGGCGGATGGTCGGCCTATTATACATCATTCAGTGAGGTCATCTTCTAGATTAAGTCAGTGGTACGAGTTTGATCACCGTATTCTGACAATTGTAGCGCTTAGCTTCGTCTATGGCTTGAAGCTATGCTAAAGGTGAAATTCGGCGAAAAAGTGCCATTGGAAAATGTCAGATTCCTCCAAAAAAGTGAGTTGGTCTACGTAGTCTCAGACAGACTTGTTGGTGGGACTGAATAACTGCAGTCTTATAATAGTGGATTGCATTAGATTACTGTATAAAAACCTAGGTCGGAGCTCATAATTTTGGACCGTTAATGAATTGCTTTATTGATTTTGAAGTGGATAACAAATTGCAATGTGCAAGTAGCCTTCATGTGCATAAATACCATGCATATAGGGGAGGACGAGGGATACAGTGGATGCAAGATACAGCATTAGTAGAATTTACTAAGGAACTAACAAATCGAAAGGCAATAATGTAGTGGAATAGCGACAGAGATATTCTAAATTGCAATTGAGGGGCTCCCAATTGCACCCACTTCTGCAGAACAGCAGGTCTATCGAAGCAAATTGAAAAACAAAAATGAAATCATAAAAATAAGAAGACGACGCATTTACAAAAACATGTTTTTAGTCTCACTCCTTCGTTTTCAAAAACATGTTTTTGTAAATATGTCGTCTTTCTAGTCTTAATGATTTCATTTTTGTGCTCCTTAATTCAAAGCTACCTGTACATTGCAGTTCGTTACCCCACTTAATCAATTGAAAGCTTTCAGTGATAATGTTCAACCTAATAATTCGCCGCACGATGCATGCATGACATTAGTCGATAGCAATTTTCTTGTAAAAAGTGTGAAGTTACACATTTTGTGATAACATACGATGTTGCAGTAAATACGCACAAAAAAATAGTGACTAGATCTTGTTTCAAATGTGATGCGGTTCTGTTCCAAACCTCTCACAGAGTTTTAATTTGCCCATATAGTTTCTTATCTTGTCCCACTCAAGCCACCATGATGCACCAATAATGTATAGGTGTGAGACAGACATCATAATTCTCTCATCAGGTTAGAGTCAGTGCAGATACCAAAGCCATTTTGTATGTTTTCCATTATTTAATCTCTTCAGTTTCATTACTGTTATCAATTTTTGATGATTTCTATTATCTGCTGTTCAGTCAGTACGCACTTCATATCACACAGTTTAGTCACAAATCTAGGCGACATACCGTCGAGACAAGCTCTATCCAATTTTCTTCCAGTTTCTGTTAACAAGCAATATACATAAACTAATTTCTCTACTTCCTGATAGCATCGATCGAGTAACTTTTTGTTTACCATAGAAGTTTGATTGAAGCGCCATTCCGATTTCACATCCCTTCATGGGATTGCGGATATTTCGAGGACACTTTCCTGCATTTACCTCCTCTTATCGATTTGGGAACTTCTATTTTGTTGTAGATGATAAACAAAGTAATTTCTATTTTCTCGTTCGAGTTCCATTTTGTACATTTCAGGATCTGACTGAAACACGTATTGCCGTCAAGTTATCGTAAAAGAAAGTGTCATGCAGCAGATAATACATTATTGGACTCAGCCGGCCACGCGGTCGCTTGCTTTTTATATGACCTACTACCTCTTCGCAACAAGAAATTTACTTGAATATAGGGCAGTTGCTTGACAGCGATAACTATGAGACACTTCTCCACAAAGACCCTTAAATCACTTAAGCTGTTGAGTTGCTGTCAATTCACTGTTGCTTAAACGTCAATGCCGACAATCATTTTGCTGAAATATTTATTCATTTATTAAGTTTTGCTATTAATGTGACGCTGCTGATGTACAAGATCAACTGTAGACCCTTACCCCTCGCCCCACGGGGGTGTTTTTCCGAACGCGTCCCACTGGGAGAGGCGAATTTCGTCCCCTACTGATCTCCCAAATTATTGCACCAATTTTGCCAAACCACAAGTCAATCGAATGCGCATTGTAAGAGGATTAAAGAAAAAACAGCATCAGTTTGATTTCTAAGGTCATCCTTAGGCTGAGGTGAAGGTCAAAAACCGCCAATTTTTGACAAAAATCCATTAGATCACTATTTTATATGGAAAATGACAACAAAAAATAATAAACCGTGCACTAGTCGAAAGATGGTTAATAGGTGTTTAATAATAGGTTATAAGGTGGTTAATATAACTATGATTATTAATCGCTCTGAGATTACATCATTGTATTAGAGGAGGTCAAGGGTCAAATAATTCAAATTTTTATTTCAGCTCAAGTAGTACTAAAATCGCACATTTTCCTGTAGTTGAAGAAACAACCCAAGTCGGTGACTTTTATCGGGACACAGGCTAAAAGCAATATGGTTCTGAAAAATTTCAATAATTGCTGATCAGATGCAGATCTAAAAAGTGCAACAATAATATAAAATCATATTTGAAATTTAAATTTCAAATTTCAAACATGTATACATAATATGCAGATTTGGGAACATCTCTATATTAATAGGAAGAATCCTTAATATAATCTCATCTTATATCATCAAGAATTGATACCGTGATATACATTAGAAGTGGATATATACGGAAATCAGCCAAAACATTCCAAACATTATAATTTAAAATAGTTCTCTCGCCAAAAGTATTGTGCCAACTTTATTATCCTTCTGTTAAAAGTTGCATAGCACGTAGAAAGTAAATTACTAGAAATCTGGTGGCCATAGCTTGGTCTGAAAGATAAAAAAAAATTCGCCAATGGGGAGGGCGAAAATTCTAGACAATCAGACTGGTCTCGGGGTGGAGTCTCGCCCTGAAGATGACTGCTGGATGATGCGACTTCAATTAAGGCTGCAATCAAGGCTTGCATACTTTCAACACCAGAATTATAAGTATCATTCATAATTCTGTCAGAAAAGAAAATGCGTTGCAAACAATATATGTCTAATCTATGGCTAACTACTCGGTCGTATATGTCATATCATCTTATGGTCTACATCAAAATGATGACAGATCAAACACTGAATTACTACATGAATTAGGTTATTTCATTCACATGCAGTGCAATTATTGAAAGTGCTTTTCAACGATTTTGCAAATCCTTGCAATCGTCATTTAATGTGAATTTTCAAATCCTGCAGGAAAAATGGCAAACGAGATTATGGATAATTAAAATCATAGAGCTTCGGTAATGCATCTAGAGGCGAATTATTGCAGTTGGCTCGAACCGTCAAATCTAGCGAGCATTGATGAAAATTCAATCTTGCTTACTTTCAACCCACGATATATGCTGACCTCCGAGAAAGGATGTTATCTTTTTTTATCACTTCCAACGTAAAATGTGAAAGGACATTTCGCTAAGTCTCACAAAGTCACTATCTCTATGTGTGATCATTGAGATGTTGTGTTTGGTGATTGAAACAAGTTGTTACAATGCATCCTCGAATTGCTGAAGTTTTTATGTTACTTAAGGAACAGTCTTCCTGATTTCAAGAGACAAATATTCCATTCGATGATAGAGGGATTTGCGATTGTTGGGGAAATGTTTCGATTTGAAAATGATTGCTCTCTGTAACCGTCGTATTGTGGCAGCCTAAGGGAATCGAAGTGAATAATAGAACTGTATGCATGTGTTTCCCTTTTTAGAAAGAATAGATTTTGTGCCTGTACAAATTCATAACCCTTTTCGCATGCGATTGTGTGTCAACTCGTTAATTCATTGATTCGATTTGCACAAAGTTCGGCAATATCAGTTTCTCACAGGCTTAAATGAAGGCAATGTCAATCATCCAACAAATGCTAGATATTTACCTTGTGTGTTCATTCACTATATACATTCGAATAATTGATCACGTAGAATCAGGGATGGTGAATATGTTTGAAACACACTTTAGACGCACTCTTCAAAGTTTTTGAACATTCTGTTGAAAACATGCTTTAATAATCATGCTGTATCTTGAAGAAACTATAACAATTTGTTGACAGTTTAAGACACTTCATGTTATAAAATTCTCAAAACCGCATTTTGCAATTTGCCATTTATTGCTTTTTTAAATTTCACTCAAATTTTTTTGAAATTTACCATTATATTTATGGCCAAACAACTTGCCATTTATTAAAAAAGCAATAAATTATATTTCTGAGAAGCACCTGCTTTCACGACTTTCACTTCCAGCTGTTGAGGTAATTCTGATGATCCGAGTAAATTAATTCCACAAAAATATAACGTAACATAATATGAAATATTGTGCTAGTTCGTGACCACGCAGCTGGTGGGATACCTGGCATGCTACATGATTCTCAGAAAATTTGAGTGAGCCAGGAATTAGCCTCGGTGGACTGGAATCATTTACTCATCCGAAACCCCCGAAAGCTCCTTTTCGACAGACGAACTTGCAGTCAGCTGAGGACTTAACTTGGCAAAGAGAGAGCAATAAAGCAGGCTTTCTTATTTTAACTTGATTAGATGTCTGTCTTTTTGCAGAGATCGCTTCGATGCGATTTTTTTGAAATTGATGCTTATGCTTCGAAAGCTCCTTCGCAATTTTAGCTTTTATGTTTCTACAGCAGGTGTCAAGGGTTCAAAACAATTCAACAGTTGCTTCACACTTCTAATGCTTATCACATCATTTTGAACCGTTTTACCATGCGTTAAACAGAAGTTGACAATGCCATTATATTTTATAAATATTTTGCCAACTCTGTTTGGAATTTTCATTTGCTCATTCTTTCTATCAACAGTTCACCTTGCGTGGATGTTTGTTTCATTTATGATGTGGAAGTAGTGCATGCGAATGCACGTAGAAGTCACTTGTTATGAGTCACATGCGATAACCGCTGTGTATTTGCAACTTTGTGCTGAACTTTTATAGAACTATTATAGGAAGCTAACTGCTTCCTTTTTCAGACAAATGAAGCTTTAGCGTCAGTGCTCACCCCATCAAGGCTTGGATTGTGCTGACAATGACTTTTTGAGCGCTGTGGTTCATGTAGTCAGGATGCCTTCCTGTCGACTTCGACTATTCTGGGGCTCGATCTCTGGACCCAAAGATCGCTAGATCAAATACTTAACCACTGTGCCACGAAGACCATGGTCGATAGAGCATCAGACTTTTTCCAATATGACACGCATTTTCTATATAATCATGCCGCATACTTTTGGTTGCTCAGTATTTCACCGTTAAATATTTGACGAGATATTTCATTCTATTTTTGTACAAATCATTTTTCATCAAACGCTTTTTTGTTGCTTGATATTCGGTCGATGAAAACAGAAGTTCTTGCATCGCTTGTTAAGAATTATTTGTCACAGTCGAACATTTGAGAGAAAATCAAATATTCAATGATAAATGTACCATGGTACATTTATCAGTACAAGACAGCATACGTTTTGTTGTTTGATTTATGACAAAGACAGGAATATATTTTCCCACTTAAAGGCGAACTTGATTGACCTTCGTCTTAATGTTTTCTTGTTGAGTTAGGGAGTTATATCTTTCGCTTTATTACCTCCCAAGTAGTAGCTCACTTCACATAGACCTGTTCGGATTGTTCGTCTTGAACTCAACTGATTGGTCTCCGTGGTACAGCGCTTAAGTGCTTGACGGCTAGCGATCTTTCGGTCCAGAGGTAGAGCCCGACAGTGTCTTTGGAAGACGTGGGTAACGGCATCCGGACTGAAAGATAACAATGCTTTTGATTAAAGTACGACAATGTCCCCCAGTATGGGGGAGCAGTGACGTTAAACCATCATTCTTTATTTTATGCTTTGTTCAACTCTTATTCGGTGAAAACGAAAATATGCATGCCACCAGAAAGGACTTCTTATTCTGAAAATCCATCACACATGAGCAGTCTGTAAGTCAAATGTTGGCCTGACTAATCTGTGAGTGATAAATTAAAGTGGCCCGCATCCTTGTTAAGTAGCTCGCCAGATGCAGTTAAACTAATGGCAAATGTCTTCAAGTTTCAGAAGTCATTTTTTGAATGTCAGAATTATAAATATTGCAGAATCCTAGTTACTCATTAATTTTTGCTTCCTTCTTTGTTGCTTCCTAAGAAAGAAGATGCTGGATTGGAAGGTTAGTGTCTGATTTTCCTCCACTTCTGGCGATTGTACACATCAGCTTCGCTTGAGCACCAACTCTTCTCAGGTTCTCGTCTTCCTAACTACGCCAAGTATGTCCTTGACGTCCTATAACGCCTCCTTATGTGACCATTCTGAAGAAGCCAACGCAACCTCTGTCACTTCTGATGGAATCTAAGATGTTCTCTAGCCCCATTTCTTGTCGGATTTGGCTTTATTTTGATGAGTCAACTCAATTCGTTTCCAGATAGATGAAATGTTGCCCTTAAGTCAACAAATATGACATTACGTTTATTGATTGCGGTCGTTTAGAGACCTTGACTGCTGGATGTAAAAGTTTCCATTTTAGTCACTAATTGGTTCCTGGAATACAAGGGCTGATATTTATATGTCGGTTGGTTTCCCTACTAATTTTCATTGCGCATGATCTGTTAGATCAGTGGTTCCCAACCTTTTCTCGCCATTACCCAAATCAGTCCCTCGATGAAGAGCCATTACCCATCTGTCCTGAAATGGCACATGCATGTCCGACTGTATTTGGCATCTAGCCTACTAAAAACAGCCTCTGTGCCATTCGGAATTAGTCAACTTGTCAAAAACGCAACTAAATTGAATATTTCATTTTTATTCAATGAGCGAACAATGTTTCATCGCAATCAATGGGAAGAATGGCTTTGCAATTTTTTCGCTACTGCCTGAATCCTTGGCGTAGTTTCCGAAAGCGCAAGGCGAACATCACTTGCAGCTTCCAGTCGGTTTCTCTTCTTCGTTTTTATTCCCATCACAACGGAGAACCCTTGCTCACAGCGGTACGTCGTTGAAAATGAAACGAGGATCCCAAGGGCACGTTTTGCCAAAGTAGGTGTATCCTGAAGTCTTTCTGTCCAGAACTCGTCAAGAGCCTTCTCCTTGAATGCGTATTTCAGCGCCTCTTTACTTCTCAATTCGATCCATTCCTCTTTTGCGGGGATGTCATCATCGGATATTTCGTCCTCACATTGCTGCCAAGGATTCTGAAGCCACTGGAATCCTGAAACGTCCAGATCTGGGAAGTACTGTTCCAGCTTTTCCGACAAGGCATCCAAGTGGGCTCCAATTTCCACTTTCGCAGCATTCAAAAGCTCCTGGTCAATCTCGGAATCCTCATCCAGAAAGGCGTCCAGCAGTGGGAACTGGGCTACCATGCCCTTCGCAAGTCTTCTGCTCCACAGCTTCAGCTTTTTCACGAATGCAGAAACGGTTGTTCGGGCATCAACGATCGTTACATTCTTCCCCTGAAGTGCCAAATTTCCAGATTTCAGTTCGTTGAAGATGTCGCCCAAATAACACAATCGCAACATCCATCCTGGATCCACCTGGCCACCCATCATGGCAGGTGCACCGTCAACAGAAACCTGTTGAACAATCTCCCACTCTAGCCCGTTCTTGACCAAAAAGCCGTCCACCAGATGGTAGACGTCCTCTCCCTTCGTTGTCGTGGCCAGAGACTCACAAAGGAAAAATTCTTCTTTCACACCCGAGAGATGAACATACCGAACAAATCCAAGCAAGACAGCGCAGCTGCTTACATCCGTGGACTCGTCAAACTGCAGAGAGATTTTCTGGTATGGACTAGCCTTGACCTCGTCCATGACTTGCAATAGTACATCATCAGTCATGTCGTCAATTCTTCGTCGAACCGTATTGTTCGAAAGCGATATGGCACTCAGCTTCTTTGCCTGGTCTTCACCCAGAACCAAAGATACCATCACCTTTGCACATGGCATGATGAAAGTTTCGGCAATTGTGTGAGTCTTCTGCTGCTTGGCAACTTTGTAGGCCACCGTATAAGAAGCTTCAATAGCGGCGGTAAGACTTTCAGTGGCACCACCGGTAGCGCCGCAATTGGATTTTTTTGCGGTTTTTGCAGCGGAAAAGGTGTAAAGCTGGAGAAGGAGGAAGTGAGCTGAGTGAAGAGTGGAAGGGAGCGAGTGGGTTGCGGTCGATTTGGTGGTAGGAGGAGCGGCGCTCGGTGGCGGGCGCCGGACACAGGCGCCGAGAAAAGTTTGTTGTTTAAAATAAAAAAAATATTGAAAATAAAAGAAATAAAAAAATTTCTCGGACGGCATCCCGTTACCCAACTCAAATCCCCAAATTACCCAGTTTGGGTAATTTACCCATAGGTTGGGAACCACTGTGTTAGATAAACCATTGCAATTCACGCCATAACACCATTAACTTCCCTCGATTCTCTTACCATCGATGAATGCCTAGCTTGAAAATGTCGGTGAATATAAATGAATCTTCCAGTGTTCCTAGCTTCTTATTATACAGAACAACTGTTCGAAAAATTAGCAATTTATTAGATATGTTGAAGGATGTAGTACCTATTGTTTCCACACGTTTCCTTAAATTGTTTTATTACTTCTACTACAATTTATTTTCATCGAAAAATATAGTGTGTAATTGTGTCCGGTCTGAAATTTATTTGTTCTTAATCAAATTGCACTGTCGTGGTCCAGAATCACTTAAAACAAAATTCCCAGCACTCCTAATGAAATGGATGTCTTTTAAGTCGGTTAAGTGTCAGCTATTTTGAAGCTTGGAGAACTACTAATTATAATATCATTGTCAGAAAAGCAGACATCTCTACTCAAACAATTGGTTGGATGAGTTGAGAACAGTCAGACATTATTTTTAGTTAACTATGTTTGATTCACATATCAGTAACAAACCGCAGTGAAATAATAACGATTATGACGGGGTACACATTGCATTTGCATGTTCGCCAAGTGAAAAATTGAAAGTTATGGTGGACAATGTGTGCAAAGCGTGTTCTTTCAACCAAATTGAAAACAAATGAAAAAAATATCGTGTTGCATATTTCATATCGAAACCTATTCGATGTCTCGACGCTATGTACGTCAAATTTGGTGGTTTTGATATGTGAACACAACGACTCTTGAATAAACCAACACTCAGACGTGGGGAAATCGAGGATTATTCATCTTGTATGGATTGATTTGAGAATGATGTTGCTGTGTGTTAGACGTCTCATCACATGATATTAATGCTTACAGGATTCGAGCGAATGTTTTGCTCTTAACGGTAATGAGGAAAATAATAGACATATATGTATTACTGAAATACGCCTGTATTCTACAGATAAATTCTCACTTGAACCATAAACACTGCGTACTTATTGTCTTTTGCAACATTTATCATGGTGTTTTGAAATAGCTAGTCTTGAAGTTCATCTTCATTGTCAAAGGAAGGATCACGAAATGCATTGATAATTTGTCATTCGTTGTAGACTATGCTGTCAAGAAACAAGCGGTTTTATCCTATCATAGTGTTGAATATTTTATGTCACTGTTAATGGACCGCGTCTTTATATCTATATCCGCATGAAACTCTATCGTGCTTCTCACTAATTTCTTACATCAACACTGCACTGCATCAGGTAGCGAAAGAGAGATTTCCCCTCTCCAACACGAGGGAAGAGGCACGACGCGGTGGACCTTAGATCTGTGACGGAGATTCGTCCCTACGGGAATCCCTTGCCATCAGCTGATTTCTAGATCGATTTTGCGCCTATGTTGACAAATTTAGATGCTGTTGCGATACAGATCGGATATTCCGCAGTTGGCGTAACGCTAATCAGTTGATGAAGTTCAGTGAAATCTTGAAGTCAGTTAATTCCCCCAGATTCAGTTTGGCATCGATTTCATGTTGATCAGTCAAAACTTCTGATCTCAATACGACAGCTCATTATAAAGGGAAAGCAGACAGAAGTTTCGTTGCAAATTTTATCGGAATGGAAGTGTTGCCGACATTCTGGTGCTTACTGTTGAACTTTCTCTGCCGAAGAATAACCTTCGTCGTTTGATATGAAAACAGAATGATCCGCGTAGGTGTTTTTAAATCTTTAACAGTCTTCATCTGTCGTACTTCGATATGATAGATTTTCTGTTTATTGAGCTAACGTATCTGTTTTTCTGATGGTATGAGGCTCGTTTTATTCGTTCCTTTAGCAGTTAGTCATGTGTTGGCTTTAGTGATGTACGAGTACTTGTTATCATCTGTTACTCCACATAAGGCGCATGAAAAACGAGTCGATGCTTTAATCAGCAGTAGTCTTTTACAAGCAACGACCTTGTGTAAAATAATGATGTTTGAGCATAAATTAATGTTTGTCCACGAGCTATGATTAGTATCAAGAACCTACTGATACATCGCTCGCCTCAGAGGAAGTTCTCTCAAAGACTATCTGGCCATTGATATGGCCCCAACTTGTCCGGACTAACCGGATCAGAATTCAATCTGATGAGTTACAATTGCTGATACTTGAAATAAATAGCTGTTTTTAGGAAATAGTCTTAGAATGTTTTGCCCTTGAAATCACGGCTCTAATATGGAGCTAGTCAACTTAGTTTTCACATAGTAGTGTGAATTACTGACCCTATGTAGACGAGTATGGCATTATAATCTGTGGATATTAAATTTCATCTTTTTCATGCAAGAGACAACAATGCGCCTTTTCTGAATGTCATGTGTTTTTCGAATGATATGTTTCAAAACAAGCGTCAGCTAGTTAGGTATTGTAGCTTTCATTCACTAGTTTCTTAATTGTTTTTATTTAATTTTTTAAAGATAAAACTTCTATTTCATACGTTATCTCATAGCAGATACAAAGTAGACGAAGTTGACATCGAAAAAAAGTGAATTAAAGATAGCTGAGTTCGTTCAGTATGTATCCTATTGATCTATTGAGCTGATCACGTTTTTGTGCTAGGATTGTAGTAAAACGATTTTTGTATCAAATATCACTCCAATAGCGACACTTCTTCAATAATTCTAAAAATACTGACATTTCAATTTTCTTGAATATTGTAGCCTTAAAGCTGCGCGAGATGTTAAGTTGGTAGTGGATCTTAATAGTGACTGATCATTTGATGATCAGTTGTATAATGCGGTACACTCTATCGCGTGAGTCATGAGCAATAAGCATCTCAACCTCAGCTACAGTCAATCAGATACTTGAAATAAATCAGATACGTAATAATCAACTATTCATTGCCGCTTTTCGTTGATACTGCAGACTTGTCTTCATTCCATAAAAAGAATAGCTGTGATGACTTAGCATATTATTGCAGTGTCAGTAAGTGCAACTGACATCCAGTGGCAAATCATAAGGAGATAAATACATCTAATCATAGCTATGATTGACTATGAATTATCATGTGACATGTATGATGTAATGAGGGTTCATGAATGATTAATTTACGTACGTTAAAGCCTAACAAGCGATCATGTCTCAGAGCATGATATTGTAATGTCTCTGACGTAGGTCCAAATGCGACAGGGTGCAGCAGCTCACGAAACGTACTTCTTACGCAACATTATAGAGTGTTACCGAGAATCCATTGTTCTATCTCGGTGTAGATGACCGACCCATGTTCTTCAACTGATTCAACAGAACTTCCATGTTATGCAATCGATAAATTAGGTAATTGTCCGTATCGTACAGATAATGTGCATCAAGGGCGTTCATGGTTAATTCATCTATAGAAGGTAGCTGTCAATATTGTATGTTTTGCTTAAATTCTGTCTCAAGTGGAATTTTCTATTTTGAAATAATCGAATCTTTGATGTCAAGGACCATTCCATTTTCACTGTATGCAATTCGTCTTGGACAAATGACCACTTCAGATTCAAGAAGGCATTAAGTTGCCACTTAATGTAAATTGATTAGATAGTACAACAAGTTGACAATTTGTAATCAAAATATTGGTGTATTTCACTGCGTTCAATCTGAATCTGAATCCAACGGATGTGCCGTATAACTTGTTTTGCTAATATAATATGTGCCATTAGTTTTGTCAATATAAGCAAATTCCATAATTACTACACTGCCCAACACACAGTGTGGCAGACAGGCAGGAGTTCTCGTGTAAGTTATCAAATTTTTTCTCACTCTACTTCTCACACAGACCTTTTTTTTCATTACCTACCGTTTGAATATTATCATCATTTACATTTGTGTTTTATTCTTATTTTTCACATTGGTTTTACTTACTGAATAGTTCGATTTGTGATTTAATTCATTATTAATTGTGTTTCACTTAAGGTTGGCCCTTGCTAATTTGATTGCTAGACTGGAACAGTAAGATCGCTATAATTTATGTAAAGCGCCCGAGAACTTAACTACATGTACATCAAAATGTGTCGAATCGGAAAAATGTCCTGACTAGACTTGAACAATCCTATGCAAGAATTTATGTTTCACATTTTGTGAAAGTAGACTATAACGTGATATCAAATTATCGCAGTTAAAACTTTCACATTTAGAGATGAGAATTTTTCGCGGAAATCCACTGGGTCCCAATAAATCTGCCTTATACATTCTACATTATATTTTCTATTTGGATCTCCTTTGAAATATGAATTTCCGCCGGAGATCATCTTAACCGGTTCTCATCCCTTTATACGAGTATCTCAACTATACTTCAACTGATGGTTGTATTGTACTTATTTTCTGCTTTATCACACTGATGCCTCAAGCGTTTAGGAGAGCATCGAAATGATAAAAAACAGCCTCAAAATGCTAAACAGGACAATAATTGTTCCGGCCAGCGAAGTCGTATAGTGCGCATAGAATAAGTGATAATTGATTAATTCGATCTGCTGATTAACTTGGCAGACGTCAAAGTACATTTTGCGTGAATCCGTTTTCGTCTTTGATACTTCCAAAATGTCTTCAATACTTGCATCGAACATTGTAGCCTGTTTAGAGATGTGTGCTGAGACATTCAACCTGCGATGTGTAGTCCTTATCGAAACATCGACACATCGTTTGCATAATATGATGCTTGTTCTTTGCACTTTCTCTTGATTAAAAAAACTGGGCTGTCAGACGTCGGTGTTAATTTCACATCGGTACTTTTTGATCACATACGAATGCTGATGATGAGTGATTGTCATAAATATTGGGATCATTGCACTTTATATAATTATCAAGAAATTTGACTTAATCTTCTAGCTATCGTTCTCGGCTTAGATTAAACTCTTGATCCAAAAACACCAATTATCCAGTCATAAGTCGGCCGAAATTTTGTGATTTTCTCTTTTAAAATACATTCGAGCTCTGCGCACATCTTTCGGTCTTATTTCTACAATTCCAACTCTTGACCATAACATTCGTCAAAGGGAGCTCTTTACATGTACATTGTGCATGTACATCTCAATTTCACAAATTTCAGCAACATGGTGTTTCATTTTTCACATAAATTGCTTTCTTCCACTTTGACCAAATACTTCAGGACTATGTATTTTGTTCCAAGTCGCAAGTAGATTTCATACATCTCCTTTGGATCCACGGATTATAAACTCATCGACTTAGCTTAGCAGAAATCTATTAAAAAGTGACATTTATAATCAAAATCGGGCAATATTATTTTTTTGATTTTCAACCCATTCGTTTCCATTGTTCGATTTATCGAACATTTTAATCCAACGACCCATTTACAACAAAACTTGTACCCAAAAGTTGCATATAACCACGCAACTGTTCGCGGATGCGTTAATCAAGGGTTGACAAACTGCAGTTTGTAAGTCGAATGCGGACATCGGTAAGTTACTGGAGTGCACAGCAGCCTCTGCTGTAAAATAAGAGAATTTGCTCAGCCTTTAAATCAACTTATCGCCTAATTAAATCTTCGAGATTTCCCCATGATCTGAAATGGCGAAAGAGTTAGTAGGATTAAATATGAATAAATATAATCTATAGTATATGATTTGAATCGATGGAAAACGTCATTAAAATTTTGTATGCGGCATGTGCTTTCGGCAAGAGTGAATTGTAACTTGTTGACAATAGTCAACTATTTTCTCTGCGTTATCAGGCAGGCTATTTTCGAGTAAGCACATACAATTCAAACCCTTAATTTATCTATAATACATCCAAAATGCCTGAAAACACAATGCACAAATGCCTGCGAAATTATCGGCACATTTAACTCTTTTGGACCCTTTGACATTTGACCCATCCACATAAATTCGATATATATTTTTTTTAAAGTTTAATTTTCATTTGCAGAGATCATTAGCAAATCTGCAGTGCTTTAACTATGTTAAATATTTAATGAAGGAAAGTGATCAGACACCGGACTAAACGACGTGTGCAGAAAAGCGACGAAAATAATACACATTTCAGTGGTGCACATTTTACCTACATACAGTGTGCGCGTATCTAAAATGAGCATAAAATATATTGGCATGCAAAGTGCATGAAATACAGTTTCAAATGATTCAACATGGTTCCTGCAAACAAATCCATTTATTGATTGATGTGAGAACATGAGGTGTAATTGTGAAAGAATGCTCTCATAACATCAAAATGTGTTAGATGTAAAAGTGTCAGATTAAGTAGAAATGATTCTCTTGAAATATATGTACTAGGTAGAACATAAACATTGCGACGATGACTTTAATCGATTATTCGAAATAATCGTTCCCTTTTGCCCTTGACTGTCATATTCACATGTCTGTAGGGTCTATCAACTATCTTATATCTACTTCATCATCAAATCATGCTTTGAAAGCAAGTAATGAGCCGGTCAGAGATGCTAGTTGTCGGGGCTTGCTTGTAAATTCTTGCATTTCGGGGTTTCAAATAGATAAATGCTGAGAATAGATAAAACCAGGCAAAGCGGAACTCGGGGGGGGGGAAGTGCTCCCCCCTCCTAAAAAATAAACAACTTTTCATCCCCTTCTCCCATAATTTGATCTTCAAAATTTTGAGACGTCAATTGACAGAGTCAAAGATTGCCGATGAGTTGCCAAATTAAGTTTCATTTTCCACTTTTATTTGTTAAGCACAAATATGAAAACGATGCCGCAAAGCGTGATATGGAGGTGATCATGTCATACTTGATAGGCAATGGATAAAGCAAACAAATAAAAAGCAGAATTGACTAATTTAACTAATTTTATGATATCGGATGTGTCTACATATCAAGCGACTGTGAATTATCTACGTGCTGAGAGATTAATAAAGAAACTTTGGGATGCAATATACAGCGATTGTTTCCGTGGCAAGTATAGTGTAATTTTATCAGCCTTGTATCAGTTTTAAGGGACCTTCAGTATTGAAAGTCCAGGGAAACCCTCTCGCATCAGGTGCCCCTCAAACTTTTGAGTGGGTCCTTTCAGTACAAGTATGTATGTTGGGTCTTCAGAATGCCAGTATGGAGGGTCCCTTCCTAAGTCTAAGGAGCCCTGTGTCAGTCATTGCTATTTATTCGACAGTAGGCCTACTTTGTCTCTAAATGATCCGCCTGAAGGTGCCCTTTTGATCTGGTCCCCCCTGCCCTGGATAAAGACAAGGTAGAGATCCCACCGATGTCCACAAAGAAGCGGCATCCCTGATTTTAAAAATATGCGTAAAATTCATAGTCGGAAAACACCGTCTGTGTCTTAGGCTGTTTTGAATGACTACTCTGCATAAAATTGATCAAACTTACAAACGATTTTTCATTACAGGTTACAACGAACCAGACCGCAATAAGCGCGCCAAGGAGGTGTCTGACAGAATTCAGAAAATTTTCTTTGACATAATCGAAGAGGAGAATCGATTTCGGCTTGAACTTGAGTCACGTGTGGAGACGAAGAAACGCGAGCTTGCAGAATTCACACAGGAATTGGGCCTCAAACCGTTCTTTCCCCCTCGGGGCCTCAGCACTTATCGACTGCTGGCCGTTTTAGACGAGAAATTTGCGGAATTGGAGGCAAAACGACAGGCGCGCATAGACCAATTTCGCAACTTGAAAACTAAAGCAGAACTTTATTGTCAACGGTTGGACATTAAGGACAGTAGTTTATTACTGCAACACACCACTCCATCGGATTCCCAGGAGAGATCGGAAGGTAATGGTGACGCGAAAGAACCTCTACCGACAGAGGAAGAACTGCAGTTACTCTCTGATAAAGTTCGGGAATTGGAAGAAACATACAAAGGACTCCTAAAGAAATATCTCAGTCTACGTGAAGATTTGATCCGGATAGCCGCAGACATCGATTACAACCCAGCTAATGAGTTTGAGGAAGCAGTCCTTGTGAAACCTGAAGGCACAGAGAACGGCGGGGATGCGGTGGATTGTGACATGTGTAGCATAGTGTTGACCAATGCAAGTCTTGATGATCTGCAACAATGGAGACTGCGACTCGTAAAGCAAAAGGCAATGTTAGTGGGTACATGCGACGAACTGCGTTCTTATCTTCGTGCTATGTGGTATCGTCTGCAGATGGCGGAGTCGGAGTGTGAGGCTTTCTTAGAGGCCAACAGCGGTTACAAACCTTCCACACTTGAAGCGTTGCAAGGTGAAGTCGATCGTTGTCAAGAGTTAAAGTGGGAGCGGTCGGGTCAATATCTCAAAAATCTTCGCTCAGAATTGCGTCAATTATCAATCAAATGCTGTGTGGACGGTGCTAATTCCCGGAAGAGCAGTATAAGTGGTGCAAGATCCCCTCAATCATCCAGCAGTGATGACGACAATGAAGACAGTATTAATGCCCTGGAGCAGGAAATCGATCGGTTGAGAGAACTGTACAATAAAAATAAAACTATGTACGACGCTGTCTACAATTATCAACGGCTTTGGCAGCAATATCTCGAAGTGGAGGTGAAAATGAAAGACCCAGCCATTCTAAGCAACCGCGGTGGAATTCTTTTGAAAACTGACAAAGAGAAGAAGCGTCTATTGAAGGAATTGCCACGTGTTGAACAAGAAGTGTCGGACGAAATTGCTTTATTTGAGCAACAGAATAAGACCTTGTTTCTTTTGTCTGGTGGACGAACTTTCGCAGATCACGTCCGAAAGCTTTGGAATGATCATCGTGATGGACAACGATCTGTAAGTGCTACTCGAGATCGTCGGAGACTTAAGTCTGCGGCCAATGAGTCGCCCAGTGCTTCACCACGACGAAAAGCGTGACCTAGAAGAAATTCACGTTAATGATGAATCTCGTACGCGCATCCGGTTGCACTAACAACACGAATCACGGCGCCTGCCTCCTATTCCTGCGGAAGGATGTAGAGGCTATCTCGCGCATAGTCGAGCGTGCCATGCGTTATCGCTGGTTTCTTTTTTTTTCTTTTTTATGATCACTTGCCATTGCTTCATTTCTTCTGTCTTCTGTTTTCTTTGCTTATTGATTTGGCGAAAGTAGCACACAAAAATTGAGAATTTTGAGTGTGCGAGAAGTCATATCTTAGGGTATGTATGTCATGAGCATCGTTTGTGTTGTATTTTTGATATACTTTATTTTCATGATGGTCAAGGTAGGGTTTGTTTTCCCCTCTATTTATTTTGTTTTATGTATGGAGAAATACATTCCGATATGGATAAGAGTAAGATATTTGAGTTTGGGGAATGATGTGATGATAATCTTTGGGGATTAGTATAGTTCTGTGACATACGTATAAGAGTTGATAAGTACGGGAGTACTTTCGAAAACATGACAGAAACTGGTGTAGCTTGAGTACGTAACGTTTCTTATAACTTTATGATCGGTCATGATTATGTTTTCGACTCGCTACCGTGAGATTTTTTTTACTCTGAAGTATTATAATGGAGTTTCTATTGTCACCTAGAAAGAGAACATGTTTTCTGAGCTGATCTGTTCTCTACGTGGTATAAACATTTTCTGTCTCTCCATTGCCTACGGTCGCTCACACCTTAAGTACATCATTCATTGTTTTACTTTTCAAGTCTGTCATAAAGCATATACAACTCCTGTTAGGGTACGTCATTCAATTTTGGTGATTGGGGTACTGAATTTGTTTGAATGATTCTTCCAAAGATTCTAAGGCGAAAATGTCAATTTCCCGTCACACATGTCTTTTGTTAGTATCTCTCGATTTTTTGTGATGATGTCAAAACATTTTTATGAGACAAGAATATAGTTTCAGATTTTATGCTATCTATTTGTTTTAATTAATTGAATGTGCAGAATGGGGTTAGTGGTGTTTCGTCATACAGACAAATTTTCTCAAAATAAAATTATCTGGGGTGTAATGTGCTCAGTAACCTATAAATTCATTTATAGAATGACTAATGTTCCTTCCTGAAAGTATCAAGAATATCATTTAGCAGACTATCATGTTGATTGATATACAGCCCATTTAATATATCTTATATCGAGTATAGCCTTTAATTATATTTGAAAATGAATACAGCATAATATCATTGTATGTGATGTTTCAACCTATGCATATCGGTAGTGTTGCTAAGGGTAATAATTCCTTGAAAAATGTCCGGCGATTATTCAAACCAAAAATTACCGGCAATTCTGCATCACTACACGTATAATCTTCAGTTCTACACGCATAGACAGGGATTGCAATTTTCCGGTTTTTTACGAAATTAGTCTTATGTAAATATTTCAGATGTATGCATTCAAATATCGGTTTTTACCGATTTTCCGTTTTTTCTTGAGTGAATTGCGATCCCTGCAGACTTTCTCCCAGTAAAGTCTGAGATCGACTGTGGAAGGTGCTGGACGTCGAAGACTTGTCACCTTAATTTTTCAAGTTTTACCTTACTGCTGTACTTTATTCAAGATATCTCCCGTCGATTGGTCAACTACTAAGTGTTCAAAAACTAACTGCACTTGATCATTGCAATTTAAAATCAGGCTAAGGATCGACTACTGAACAAGCATTAGCGAGAGGTTAAAAGCAACCGAAGCTGTGAATCTCCTTAGTTTTGTGGAGTTCACAAATATTAGGCCTATGTTCTTTCGTTAAAAGTTGAAACTTCTGTTGTGTAATGTCCAAATGCGTTCAGGAATGTGCAGCTTCAGCTTTCTAGGTTGCATGGTTTCTTGTTGACGTTTTCCTTTAATGTTGCTTCCCATAAATAAATTCTAATGCATCCGATTCGGTGATTTCATTTGTCGAACAAATGCTGAAATAACTTGACAGACAGAGGGCTTTAAGGTGAGGAAGAATAAGTTTCGCCCAGCATTTTTCCTCATCGAAAGTTTGGCCGAAAAAATGACTATCCTTCGACGAGATAACACATCGCACTATTGTTTTGATGGAGTGGAGAGCGGTGGTTTCTGTGAAGGGATTGTCCCCAGACCAGCGACGATAATTTTGACTTTTGAGAAATTCAAATTGAGAATTGAAGACGTTTCTGGTAGTCGCCTCCTTCAACTGATTAGTACAAAGCTTCCTCAGACTGCAGCTTACAATTATCCGGACAACGTTTCATGGGCTGATACAATTAAGATCCATGTGGAAATATAGAAATACCTATATATTTTCCAGATTCTCATGTTTCCTATTGTTATCTTAAATCCAAAATTTGTTTTCGGTTGACGTTTAGCGATGTTTCCTCAGGCTTGGAGAGACCTTCCTTATCTTTCACTCGATATGGCTGGCCTGGCCCCGCCATGTGATACAGGTTGGGGGTTATGGCCGAAACCTTGCTTTATGCAGCCACATGGCTCGACCTCCCAGATGACTCCGTACATAGCGATCCTATTTTGGTTTCTTAGGTTTCTTGATTTTTACCATTTATAATTTTCGGTTGGCTTCTCGTCATGTCTCATGACGAACTCTCATTTTAGTACTTTGATTGTAAAATAAAATTGATTGTAGGTTTTGATTTATTTCCCTTCATAAGTTGGGTCGGTTTCCATCATATGTATTTCGTTTCCTACTCTGTACTGAGGTAAGCTACTATATGTTATTACATGTAGTATTAATTTAAATTCATTCGCTCTTGACTTTGAGTTACCTAATTATTTACACGATTCTCCACTAGGGTAGGTAGTTGCTTAAATTTGCTATCTTCCGCTATTCCTGAATTCTTCGATTTTTTTACCGTATCCTGTTTTAATTTAACTATAGACTTGAATATTTGGAATTCCATGGAGAACACCAATACGTGGTCCCGTCTTGCCGTTATATAACTGTGCAATATCTACATGAAAACACAAAATCATGAAGCCATTTTGACAGGAGTTGTGAACGAGAAAAACTCATCAGAGAACACTCCGAGATAAGTAGCGTTGAGGCGGGACTCAATAAGTCTTCATCAATTTCATTCGATCTTTCATCACTGATACTATTGAAACGTTGACAAGTGCTGTACCACATGACATATGTATCTTCCTAGCTGCAAACTCACAGTCCTGAGCCTGGCATCAATAATTCCATAAAACTCGGATATTTTGTCTTTAAATTTGTTGCGAGGATAAGATGAATGACTTCCGCCTTCTCAACTTATTGCTTGTATTCACATACTTAAAGAGGATGAGATGCATCGTAAATTGGCATGTGTTTCGCTAAAACGTGGGCATCAAGTCCAAAAACTACACAGCATGACAAAAAGTGACCTCATTCGTGGGCATCATAAACGAGTATGGATTGAAGTGGTGTCACGACGGATATTTAAAATAAAGATAGCGGTTTTTTATGTAGGTAGCAATGAGTGAATGAGCTTTTCGAATGTTTTAGCTGGTAAAAATCACACAGAATTTAATTACCTACTGTAATCAAGGATGTAAATTAACACACTGTATTTGCCAGTACGCACCTAAGTCCAAGCAACTATGCTGGCGACTAAGACCAGGGCTCTCAGTTTTCTTGATTGAAGTCCTGAATTTTCTCGAAATTCATATATAAGTTTATTTAAAATAAGTACACTTCTCATACTGCTCAATTATTTGCGGCATTACGAATTCATATGTTGTCACTGTGTATAGGCTAATGAATGAATTTCTCTTTTATTAGGCTTCAGTGATGTGCATTGTAAAATTCTGCAGCTGAAATATTTTGAAACATTGATTGACAACAGAATTCTACCATTTGGACTACAGCATCAGTGACGTGTTGATGAGTGCCATACTGATTTCACACAGACTATGTTTAACACTTTAGTCATATGATACGGCCTTGTAAGGTCAAGTATCACTCTTCGCTAATTAGATTTCAGTCAAGTAAGAAATTTTGATTTTGCAATTGAAACGTAATCAGTCTAACTCTTCGATTTATTAGACGTTGGTATCCGTATTTGAAGATTGTGTCATGATGTAAAAAAAGATGTTGCAGTGATTGGATTACCTATTGATATTTCTAAAATAGATAAAGCTGATCGGTTAACTTAAAGCACTCGCATGTTGCGACTGTGTGTCTGTTTGTTGTTATGCATTAGTAAGTGTGCACTGGACACGTAAATGTAATTATGAGTTTTTGGTAATATTGTAATCAAATATTGAGCCTGTGCTGACTCGACATACGACAGCCTGTGCTGACATACGAGCCTGGTGAGAATTCAAGAGAGATTGGATGCCCAAAAGTACATCGACATCCTTGAAGGTAATCTTCTTCCAGTATGGAATACAATCACTCAAGCAGGTGGCATCTTCCAGCAAGACAATGCACCGATACATTCGGCGAACCGGACGAAACTGTTCCTTCAACACAATGGAATCCTTACCTTAGACTGGCCTGCATTTAGTCCCGACATGAATCCCATCGAACACGTGTGGGCACAGATGGAACTGAAACTCCAAAGAGAATATGAGGACCCAGAAGACAGTGACCAACTCTTTGCTACGCTTGATGTCATTTGGAATGAACTGATGGATGATGTCAATTATCGAGCTTCTCTTATCTGTTCAATGCGTGATCGCGTAGAAGCAGTACTGGATGCTGAAGGTGATTTTACGAGATTTTGACTGTTTTCTATGTACTAGTACGCCTTTCGTGACTTTATACGCGTATTGATATTGTTTCTGTGATCGACTCTGAAGCACAAGTAGTGCATATTGTCTTGTTGTTTTCGAAATAGAGTTAAATGTCTAACCGGGTACTTTATTTTTTCCTTGAGTGTATATTATCCAGTATCAGCTTGTTTCTGTATTGTTGCTATCTTGTTTTCTTGCAGTTCTTTCTTGTGCAACTTAGCAATATTTTGATGTCTTTACATATTCGATTGAAAATTAGATCATGTTTAGTTTTAGTACTTATTTTCTGATATGCCTTTTCCGTCTTTTTAAATTCACATTTTTCTTATATTGATAAATCTGTTGTGTTGATAAGCGAGTACAACTTTATGGCAAATAATTTTGCTTTATTAAGCGACGATTCGAATCTTTCCTGTTCCATCTTCAAGCTATTGTGAATTACAAACAGTTCTTCAAGATTAGCTGCAAAATATTTTGAAAACAGCAACCCTCTGTAAAGGAGCCAAAAATATTTAGAGCTTCTGAAAAAGGTACGAAACGTCGCGTAGCAAATTCATTGCCTTGAAGTGACAGTCATTTATTATTATAACAAATTTATCAATGGAAGAAAAATGTGAATTCAGAAAGAAAAAAAGAAAATGTGTAACACAATGTATTGACAAAGCAGGAATCGAAAATTTGAGTGAATTAATTTTCTTTTCGATTTTTTCTGTGGAGGAAGAGGGCGCTCATAGGCCAACTGCTAATATATATTCGATGCATACTCGCAATGGCCAAGCAGTATCTATAACCCAATATGCGTATATATCAAATATATACCAAATATGCGTTACCAATTATACAATCAAACACGTAAAGAGAACAAAATATTGCCAAGTTTGACTAAAGGCTGCCAGATAAAAAGACAGTATGAACAAGGTTCATTTATTTGTTTATTTATTCATTTATGCCAGAATAATTCAGAAGTAAAACAAAAAAACATTTGCACGCATAATAGCATAGTCATCGTATGTGTATGTTGTCTATGACAAAGTACAACTATTATGGCAGCACTTTTCTGAATCGTGTGAACGGGGATTTGATCGTGTTAACTTCTTATTGAGATAACCGGTGGAATTTCAGCGTAATTTTTTTCACAAACTATGTTTTATTCATATCAGATATGTAGGTTTATGTTGAGGGAAATGTGTCAGTGTAGGAATTGCTGACAATAATGGAGATTCCGGCCGCAGTAAATTCTGCCACTCCGCATCCCTGGATGTATTAATTGTCGGAGGCCTACTTGTGGTTTGCCTTCATTTCATTCTTCGGAATGTGAGGAAAGCTAATCAAAATAATTTTGTGCAAATAACAAATATAGACAATACAATTGTGACATCTTTATTTCCAGCGACTTCTTCGAATTCTTTGTACCATGTCCAATAAAGCTTTAAGATCTGAAGGCGCTTTAGCTCACGCAGTTCTCTCTGGTGTGCCAGATGTAGACATTGATCCTTCAGGGCGTTTCAAATACATCCTCATTCGACTGAAGATGGACAATGAATTCAAATACATAGTGCGAGGTTATGAGCGCTGTGATTTTCATGCAGATATTTTTGACGAAGTTGAACCATCTTTGCGAACATTGGGTGTGCAAGCATCGTGTAAGGGAGGAGGCAGGATCCTCCATAATGCAGGAGAACTGACTGTCTATGGCTATTCACAAGTAAGTCACATTATTCTACAGTAAGTTTTGATTGAACCTGCAACCTGCACATTTTCACTTGAGTCAAAAAATAATCCTTTTCATATCCATATTTATCCCAGCTAGCATAGCCCAGTTAAATATCTCTCAAATAATCCAAAGACAAGAGGCTTGTAAGCGAAAGCATATTGTGTTGTTCCGTTGTTCCTATTAATTCATATACATTTATACAAGGTGGCCATAAAGTCGCGCACCAAGATTTTAATTGTTCTTATGGATCTCTAAATGACTTAAGGAAAACATGAATTAGTTGTGAACAAAGAAATTTATATTTACAAATGTTCAAAATGCTGCCCTTCAGCAGCCAGACATAAATCAAGCCGATGGTGGTGAAAGTTATCAGACACTCGATTGAGCAAACTTGAATCACCGTTATTTGCTGACAGACATCCCGAATTCGAGTTCTCAAATGATCCAGGTCATTCATGCGCTCGGAATACACTAGTTGCTTTGTGTATCCCCAAAAGAAGAAATCCATGGGATTCAGGTCAGTGGAGCGTGGAGCCCATTCAAGTCTCCCCCTTCGACCAATCCAATTTTCGAAGTTTCGATCCAGCCAGTCACGCACTTTCAGGGCATAGTGTGGAGGCGCTCCATCCTGCATGAACCACTCAGGTCGACCTTCTCCAATTGAGTCTAGCTGGGGCAGAAGTTCTTCTTGCAGCATTTTGAGATGCCTGCTGCCGTCAAGCGTTGAGTCAAAAAAGAAGGGTCCTAAAACATGGTCCTTCCACAGACCGCACCAGACCATCAGTTTCACTCCACTATGTTCTCTTGTGGCTTGCATCCAGTGTGGATTCTCCCGCGCATAGTAGCGACAGTTTTGCTTGTACACTTTACCATTCAGGTAGAAGTTAGGCTCATCGCTGAAGAGAACTTTCTGATGCACCATGTCAGGATCTTCATTCAGTTGGTTTTTAAACCATGTCGACATTTCCACGCGTCGGTCCGACTCGTCTTCGTGCAACATTTGGATAATCTGAAGCTTGTATGGATGGAAATGCTCTTCTTTGACTATCTTCTGCATCGTGGTTCGGGGAACGTTGATTTCACGAGATGATCTGCGCACAGACTTCTTTGGACTCTGTTCAACTTTATCAAGAATGGCTGTTCTTGTCTCATCAGATCTTCTTGGACGTCCACTTCGCTCTTTGTCATGAACACTACCTGTCTCTTTGAACTTCAAGAGTAACCGACCGACTGAAGATTGACTAACATTCAATCCATCATGCTTTGAATTGAACGTTTCAGCAACAGACCTGTTTGTCGCACCCTCTCGCCCACAAAGTAAGATAATTTCAATTCTGTGTTCAATTGTCAAAGACATGCTCGCTAGTTGTGATTAAGAAGCCATTGTTACTTCCATCTATTCGATTTCAGAGTAACACTCATGTCATCATCGGTACGTTGTCATCTACATCGAATTACGTTCATTCATGAAATGAAGAGAACAAATTGTCATTCTATAAAAGTGTGATTGAGGTGTGATTGTTTCTAGCTAGCGTGTATGTCAAATATGGCTTGGTGCGCGACTTTATGGCCACCTTGTACATGTAAATACATACATACATGCATATCAATTTTTGCATTAAAATATTTAGACCAAGACGGGAAGTACAATACCGGAAAGCTGAACGAGTTTTGCAAAAATGTTTTAAGCCGCACAACGATTATCAATCTAAAAACATATTAAATATAGTAGTTTGCTGTCTAAAGACACTCAGATTACACACAATACACGACGTATGATGGTTCAACGGACTTGGACGATATTGACATAGTCAGATTTTAATCTGGAGCGTAGTAGTCAGATCTTTTAGTCCGGATGCCCTTCCTGACGACTTCCAATGACACTCTCGAAGTTCGATCTCTGGACCGAAAGATTGCTAAGTGGCCAAGCACTTAGCCACTGTGCCACGGAGACCACCTGCATAAAGATATCAGACTTTAATCTGGAGATGCTTAAAGATATCAAGATTGACAAATATATGGAAAATATTTTAGTGGTTATTCAATACATCCCGTGCCTCCAATGGAGAGTCGTAGAAAAATACCATGTAATACATATAAAAAAATACATATAATTTAGACAGTGTAGAGAGATAATATATGCTCACAAAAATCATATGCAGGGAGTCACGATAAACAGTAGCTCACAAATCATGTTACTGCCAGATCGTGGAATGAATGGATGCCATTGATATATTTATTTATGATTATGCTAGGAATTTGTTCCTTAGTACAGATTCCCGTTTAATGCAAGTCATGTCCTGAATCAACAGTACTCATACTGTTCAATGATGCAATCAACATCTAATTCCAAATATTGAGACACCGATGAATCTAACTACATTTACTCTTATATATTGCTAGAGAAATGGAGATAATTTAGATAATTCTATAGCCAAATATACTATTTCCAAGTGGGAGTGTCACAAACTAATGTCTACATATTGTTACTTATGAATGTCGTGCATTTATTTTCACAAGTAGTATCTTCATGACATTTGGTTTTAACTTACCCTCAACTGTTAAGGTGCAAACCTTTAATTTTATGTCACGTGATGAGATGTAGTCAGTCTTGAATGCATCTTCAGTTTGTGCACGCAAAATTCACTTTGCATGATTAAGACAGCAGAGAGCGGTTGAAAGCTCACGAAAATTCAACTGTCTTATGATCACAAGTGGCTTTTGCGAAAATATATTTACCAGAATTATAGATAATTCTACTAGGAAATTATAAGCGTGCCCATCTGATGGTCATTTAATGTTGAGGACAGATGAACTGGTGCAAAGTGCTTCTATGCAACTCACATTCTCGCTAACTTCATGAAGGAAAAAATGAATGGATAATCAATGCGCGTAAGCTATCGATGGTAGTCAGGACGCACGATAATGAATGAAATTTACTGAGCTGTAAACAGCAAATACAATGTACATGTACATGTGAAGCTTGGTGCACATTAACTGCAGCTCACATTTCACAGCAGCGACATCTCCGAACTCCATAATTATTAAAAGTCGCTCACAATTCGTCGTTGGTATGTGTACAGTACATGTATATTAATTTTCCACAGATGACGTTAATAAGCGCCGTTAAACCCACCAACTGTCTGTCGTTGGCTTAATTTAGAAAATACAATTTTGAACGACGCAGTTCGACAGTCAACTCCGATGTGATTATGGACAATGAACTAGTTGAAAACCGGATGATTGAAGTGTTGGAAACCCATAAGAGCAGAAAAATTCTAAGAATTGTCTTTGATTAAGGAAATCAATACTTGAGTAAACAACAGTAGTTCATGGATAACAGCGCGTATTCTTCTTTGTTTCTACAAG
Organism: Prostheceraeus crozeri; assembly: GCA_907163375.1. NCBI lineage: Eukaryota > Metazoa > Platyhelminthes > Polycladida > Euryleptidae > Prostheceraeus > Prostheceraeus crozeri. The sequence goes on along the minus strand of CAJQUW010009452.1, from coordinate 56,465 downwards.
TTGTTGGCATTCATTTTTGAAAGATTTCGATTCATGTTGTTTCCTTTGATACTTCTAACATCTGCCGCTTGTTGCAATGCACATTGAGTGAAGATTGCAACATAAGATATAAAATGTGAATATACGTAGAGCTGATGACGACTTGAATCAATGATGCAGTTCGGAAATGTCGGAGTGTGAATTGCGAGCTGCTTGCGGCAGCTAATGTGCTATAAGCTGAAGTCCAAGAGATGGGAAGGAAATAAAATGACATCTCAAAACTCATAGAAGGTAGTAGGCGCTTGATCACTCTCATTGATCAGCTCAGAATAGTAAGCCAGCAAATATTTGACAATCGAATTGCCGGTTCGAAATCCCTTAAAAATGCGACTCTTACTATACTACGATTCGAGAAAAGTTGGAAAATGGTCAGATGAACATTATTTGTTAAGAATGAATGACGTTTAATTAAAGTAAACGTCGCTTGATAGAGCAAAATCTTACTGGAACTTTGTTTGCGATTCAATTTAACTGCACTATAGTTATTCTCGATCATAATTGAAATTCTAATTTGTACAAAATCAAAAATCACAGGAGATAGAAAAGTAAGCAAAAGTTAAGATTGCTTTTTGTCACAGTGAATTCTATGATTTCCTCGCTATCTGCTTTGAGTTTGATGTTGAACAATTTTGCATTCCTGCGCCCCCCCCCCCCCATTTAGATAATATTCAAATACTCCATTGTTTGCAAGAAATGACCTACAGCAATCTAGCAACCGTGTTGTATTATAAAATCTTTATCTCACTTTGCTGATGATCTGAGCAAGGCGAACCAAGACCGCTGAGTTCTTTTTTGGGATCTGACTCAAACAATACTAGATTTAAATGTGTCTTCGCAGACGCATTATGCAGACTTTAATGCAGATAACACTGACATCTTTGCTTCATGTTAACGAACAATTTTCAGATATTTTTTCATTGAATTTCATTTGAGATGATATGACAGTTTTAGCTCTCAACCAATTTCTTCATTTTAGTCATAATATAATCTACCATGCATTGGGGCGTCAATCTTAATAAAATGATCAGACTTAATGCTTTCAAGCTGATGCCTTTCCTGCGATTTTTTTGCGACTGCAGATGTAAAATGTACGATCGATTAACCACAAAATGTCAAACCTCGAGTCTAGCCATTGTTTCCTGGAAACTACTAATACTTACTCTTGCATAAAGAAAGCGATGCAGATATGTACTTTTATTGCAGCGAACGGGAAGTTCTTCCTATCAACTATCATCTTCAATTCTGTAGAAAACAAAATCATAGCAGAAGTAGTAATGATCCCACTTGCTGCAAATTGTCAAAGGATGAGAAATGATAGTTTAAAACCACATTTTTAAATATAGGGCTCCGCAAAAAAACTTCGCTTTTCATATGAAAACAGATTACATTGTAATTTAAGACAAGTCATGATATTGTAATTGTTGCAACTATACAACAAAGTGACAAAGTGACTATTGAACATAATTTCCATTTGCATCAACGATTCTTTGCAAATGAAGAAGTAAATTTTCAAGTTCTTTAAGAAGCTTGCTGCTCATTATGGCATCCATGTATTGACGAAAATTGTGGTGAATTTCATGTGAATTTTCAAAGTCATGTTCCCTTCTGAACACTTCATAATTTCTAAATAAGAATCTGTCCATCAAGTTTGTGTCTGGTGAGTATGGAGGCTGCTTCAGCAGAGACATGTGTTGGGCCTCAAACCATTCAGTAACACAACGAGCAACATGAGGCCGAGCGTTGTCGTGTTGAACAACCATCTCCCACCTAGGCAACACACTTTCAAACTCAGATGCCATGTTTTCTAAGAAATCAATGTATCGTTGAGAGTTAATTGATGCTCCATCATGCAATACCTCAAGGTAATGCATTGATTTGGAGTAATTTGATGCCAGTATGATCAGCACTTTGCGATCGGAAATTGTCCTCCTCGCAACAGCAGGTCTATCTCCCGCACTATCAACCCAGGCTCGGTTGTTCTCTTTAGGTGGAATATCCTTGAAGTATACCCACTTTTCGTCTATAACAATAACATTTTCTCTGGATCTTCTTCTTGAATATCTTTCAATCATAGTTTGGCAACACTCAATTCTTGTTTCTTTATTTTGTTGAGTTAGTTCATGTGGTATCCATTTGCAACATACAGACTTCTTATGCAAATCTCTGATCAAAATTCGGTTCACAGCATCACAGTCAATTCCCGTAATTCGGCTCAAATCACTGCATGATAAGCGATTATTTTCTTCAATTTTCTCACGAATTAGTTCTACGTTTTCGGTAGAAGTGCTCGTACTTGGTCTTCCAGACCCTGATTTTCTCTTAAATGAATATCTTTTTCCTTCGGAAAATTCGCTGGCAACTTGTTGTATCCGACGAGTGCTTACAACATTTTCTTCTCCTCAACGCTGAACTAGTAACGTACGCATTTGTGCACACGAAAAGCCATTTGCTTGCAAGGTGTCAATGAAAAAGTACAAATGATCCTGCTTGAAATCTGCTGTAGCCATGAGATCGAGATGTAGAGAGACCAATTTGATTAATGATGAAAATGAAATTGAATAGATACATGTGAAACAAAGCTTGCTATGCTATGCTAGGTAGCAACAGAAGCTATGTCATAGTAATCCGTGCTATAATATTGTTATAATTATGCCCTCTAGGACAGAATGGACAACAAATAAGGCATGACATACAACCAGAAAAACAGGTCAGTACAAATGCGAAGTTTTTTTTGCGGAGCCCGATATTTATTTTTTAATCTTATATTTTTAAAAACGTGCTTTGAAACATGGCTTTAAATCAAGCTATGTCTCCGCAAGTCAATATTGAGACTCAAGCAATTTTTTTTGCATATTATGGGCTATTCGATTTACGTCTGAAGTTACTATTTTCAGTCATAACAGAATCAACCCTCCTTTTTATTCCTTGATTGCTAGAAAGACGGATTGCCCTGATTGTCAGAAATGCTAAGACAACCGAGAAATTCAGCCGTTACCGACAAATATTAGACCTAGTTCCTCTTGCTCCTGAACATCGGGCGACGAAATGGTTGTTTCTCGTCGCTTCTGCAGCAATTTGGGCTGCTTTTTGTAAGGGTAGAGCAGCTAACCCTACGCCCCAACCCTCCTCCGTTTTCAAAAGGGCTTGGGACCGTCTTTGAAGGGAGTTCGACAAATATTAGCATGATATGGATGTACGGCATAGTGCACTGACGAATTGCATGACATTATTAGTGCTCTTTTTTGCACTCCAAATGTTTGGGTTGCTGATTCCTTTTAAGTCGGTCACTTGAATACGGGAATATAGAGAAACAAAAAAAACGACGGTTAAAAAATTTAAAAAATGCAGAGAAACATCGGTGCACAGTTTCAAGCCCCTAATTTTACGCAACCAGACATCTCTAATCATGGCCACAAATATTTTAAATCATAATACTAGTGAAATCCAAGTACTACCGACGTGACATGAAATGTAGAACTGAAAATACATTGTTTCAAATATATTTTTCAAATAAATTAGATTTGAAAAAGCGTCATTTCATCCCCTGAAAATAGTGACATGGTTTGCTACGTACTATTGCTACATCAGCACTTGCATATCACTATCAACGGAAAATGTACCTATAATTTTAAGAACTACGAACGGTATTTGAATTGCACATGCAGTTGCACTGCCTATTATGCGATCTCATAAACTTCAGTTTTGAAGTGTGAGAAGGTCCCGATCGCGTTATTTCACAGCCAAATCTCTCACTAATGAAGATTGCGGGACTGCCATGCGTAATGGATAATTATAACTTTTGTTTTTGGTCCACAGTGTAAGGAAACTCTTCGAATCAACGTAGGCGTTTTATGATTAATGAATTTATTCACTCAGGACAGACGGTAAGGGTGACGTGCATGTGAAATGTGTGATTCTATGATTATAAATTAGGTATGAATGCCAAATTATACATCAAGCAGCGGTTATGGCTGGATGGGCGGTAATCGATCCGCACCATTACGCCTGTACTTTAGAATAATAAGCGTCGCGACAAATTCAATGCAATGTTTTGCTACTTAATTCATCACGATTTGCTGTATAGAATGATAATATCGGAAGTGTATATGAACCGATGAGAATATCGTAATGGAGCAAGTTCCTTTTGCAATTGAGTTGAATAGCTTTTTCATCATCCAATCAGTGAGTTATCAAAAATCGACTTTAACATCTTGATGAGATTCGGTGACCGAGCTTCTAATTACGCAGATTCTCGATTTGGCCTAACCAGAAACCGCAAATACTCTTGCTCTCTGGCAGTCATCTGCTTCCTGGTTAATAGGAATGTTCCTTTCAACACGTCGACGTGTGTCAAGAGCATCAAGACAGGAACAATGAAAGAAATGACATGGCCGTAATCAATGCTTTAGTTGTAATCCGTTCAAGCCCTGTGTCTCTTGTTAGACAGACTGTGATGCCATTACACCGTCCGTATGTCCATCAACTGGTTCACTTAACGAGGAGTTGCAATTGACACTACACGGGTGTTTAGAAGTTATCGAGGTCTTTCCTTCTCCTGCTGCAGTTCTCATTACTATTGTTTTGTTCATATCAACTTTCAGACATTTTGATGCTAGGCATACACTCTAACGTTTAAGCTTTTCTTGCAGTTCATGTTCAGTTTCTGCAGTCAATACGACATGCTTTTTCATATATATCCGCTATACTGTTGCATCTGTACGATTCGTAGTACAGGAACTTTCTTCTATTTAATCTTTTATTCCAATCTAAGTCTTTGATTATATTTGGCTTGATGGATTGCTTAATATCACGTTTTACAGTACAAAAATCTTCCTTTATTTCTGACAAAAAATCTTTCATGGAACTTTGAACTGCACTGGCAATTTGTCGTTTAACAGAGTTGACTAAGATATTATTGATTTCAAGTACTTGATGAAGTAATGCGTTCATACATTCAATTTTTTCCATGAACTTATCCAATTTTTGTACAATCCTTTCCTCCATTGAACCATTGGTATTTTCCTCTCCCATAGTTGAATATTCGATAAAAATAAGTAAATGGTAGAGTAGATAGGTATAAATCAATAAAGTAAACCAATAGGTCAATGAGAAATAAATTTAAATAATTTATTGGCTAGCGCTTTCGATGGAGTACTCGTCCATCTCGTCAGACAAATTATGCTAAATGATATCAAAACAAAAATATCACACTATCCACTAGCGTTAAGGGATGGCTTAAATTACAAAATGAATTTTCGTTCATGCCTTTCCCTCTCCGCTTTACATGCACTATAATGTAATTGATACAATGGGAGCACCATGAATTTAGGGTCAGCAATATCTTTGGCACACCTAGATATGTGTTTGCTAACATTTAGTGGAGCACTCATGGGATGATTTACGTGCTGTCTATGAACAGTCATCCGGTTCTTTAGCTGATCGCCAGACTGCCCAATATAGAAATCCGAACAGCCATTGCACTTGAGCATATAAATGATATTTGATGAATGGCAGCTCATATTAGCTCTTATTGAGTATTTCTCACCATTTATTGTAAATTCTTTTCCAGTTAGTAGATGGAGGCAGCATTTACATCGTTTGTCGTCACATTTTTCCACACCTTTGATATTTTGCTTTTTGTTTTGAAGCAGTGACAGTAATGATTTTGGTTGCTTATATGATAATTTCAGTTTATAATCTTTAAACGTGTTGTTGAGTTTTAAACTTTCTGTGGCAGGTTGTATTATTTCACTAAATATCTTCGGGTTGTTGGGATTATATTCCGTTACGAACGGCAACAATGACTTTTTATTTTCATCTGTTTTATTAATGTTCTTATAAGAATTAGTATTTTTAATACCGCCATCAATAAGTTCTTTCGGATATTTTAATCTCAATAAGATTTCACGCAATTCGTTCAGTCTTTTGGTTCTAATTTCGCTGTCCGACACAATACGTTTTATCCGGTATGCAAGGTTAAAGGGAATATTCCTTTTTATATGCTGGGGATGGCACGAATTAAACGGTAAGTAATTAAAGCTATCCGTTGGTTTTCTGTGAATGTCCGTTTCAATTTTTTCATTGTCTTTATACACCCGAACATCCAAAAAGTGTATAGACTGTCTATCTTTTTCCATCGTGAATTGTATACTTTCATTGAGCTTGTTCAAGAGTTCATAAAAATTGTATAAATTTCCAAAATCATTTGACCAAATGATGAAACAATCATCAAGGTAACGTATCCATCTCTTTTTGAAAAGCGAAAGTGCTGCAGATGTCAAAAGGTCCTCCATTTTGCAGTATAACTTATGCTCAAGATACCCCATTACCAAGTTGGCGCATGCCGGGGCCATTTGCGTTCCCATCGCTGTGCCGGAGATCTGTAGATAATGCTTGTTTTCGAAAGAGAAATAGTTGTTCGATAAAATAATGTCAATGGATCGTAGCAAAAAATCATTCGTAAACCGATCAGGAATCAAGTCCTCTCTATTTTCCAGCCAAAATTCAATAGCTTCAACCCCTAATTCATGGGGAATGTTTGTATACAAGGATTTTACGTCAAATGTGAGGAAAGTTTCGTCTTCGTGTACATGTAGAGGCAATTTGTTGATGAAATGGAAAGAGTCTCTGCAGTAACTTGGTAAATTTGTGACCAAAGGCTTCAGAAGTGCATCAATCAACTCACTTAAATGGGAAGTTGGAGAATTTGTTTGCGATATGATAGGTCGAAAAGTCAGATTATCAGGAGCTTTTTGCTGAGTACAGCCATATTCATCGATCTGAATATTTCTTATTATGTCTGCATGCTTATGGATTTTTGGCAAACCAAATATAAGTATGGTATAGAAGGGTGGAATTTTAATACGTGTCTTATTTCTTTCGAAGTCAAAGCTCTATTATGCAGTTTGCACAAGTTTCTAATTAGGTTTAATGTACTATATGGATTGTAGCTATCAACGTTTCGGTAGGTTTCTGCATCTAGGAGATGTTCATTATTTATTCTCTCAATATCGAATAATTAGTTTAACACTACAAAAGCGCCACCCTTATCGACCTTAGTAATGTGGATGTCAAGTCTATTCTTTAAAGCTTCGATGCAATCATTTTCCGCTTTTGAAATATTGTGTTTCACTTTCGGATTTTGGGTTGATAACTTTTCGGTTGAGTTTTCAATCAAATCAATTGTATTATTCAAGTGTATGTTATCCGCTTTTGGGGGATCAAAGTTTGATTTGGAACATTATAACTTTAAAGAATTGTCAATTGGTGTGGCGTTGTCACTAAAGTAGTCTATAATTTTTAGTGTTCTACAAAATTCTGTAACATTAGTTTTCAATTCTTCTGTATTTCTTCTAGGATATCTGGTAAATTTGCAGCCTTTGCTCAGTAGTTTTCTGGTACTTAAATCTAATTCAACCGATGATAAGTTAAGAGCAGAGACTGTCGCTAATCTAAAAAATCATTATTGGCATTGCATGTACGATGGATACGAGTTTCCTCATCAAAAGTATATTCATAGTCCTAATCAATCACTTCATTGTTTTTATTATAATTTCTAGGTTTATAATATCTGTTATTTCTTTCGAAGTTTCTTCTAGGATTTCTGTAAGACCATGCGTTTCTCATATTATTAGAAACATAATTCTGTTGAGGCCTAAATCGATTATTATTATAGCGTGGTCTCTGGTAACTGTTAGCCTTTTCTGCATATGTGGGTTTATTATTTGATTGAACATTTCTCTTTCCTGCATATTTTGATTTACTATCTAAATTTATTAGATGCTTGTTGAAAGAGAAAAAAACTGATTTCTCCCCCCAAATTTTGTGGGAATTTGATTCTTCGTTGTCGGTGCAAAATTTCCACTTACTTATGTGTGCAATAGATTCTTCCGCGTCAAAACTATTATTACATTGCTCTATTACCTCATTATCGATTTTTGTCACAAAGTCCAACTTTATTTGTGCTGTTGCTCTAAGTTTTTCAATTTCGTGTTCAACATCCTTTGTTGTCAATTTCTTTAGCAAATCTGAATCCATCGCATCACTAATATTACTAGGGTTCTTAAAGAATTTCCTCGGAACCTTCGGTATATTATCATGTAATGCTTTTTCATATATATCCGCTATACTGTTGCATCTGTACGATTCGTAGTACAGGAACTTTCTTCTATTTAATCTTTTATTCCAATCTAAGTCTTTGATTATATTTGGCTTGATGGATTGCTTAATATCACGTTTTACAGTACAAAAATCTTCCTTTATTTCTGACAAAAAATCTTTCATGGAACTTTGAACTGCACTGGCAATTTGTCGTTTAACAGAGTTGACTAAGATATTATTGATTTCAAGTACTTGATGAAGTAATGCGTTCATACATTCAATTTTTTCCATGAACTTATCCAATTTTTGTACAATCCTTTCCTCCATTGAACCATTGGTATTTTCCTCTCCCATAGTTGAATATTCGATAAAAATAAGTAAATGGTAGAGTAGATAGGTATAAATCAATAAAGTAAACCAATAGGTCAATGAGAAATAAATTTAAATAATTTATTGGCTAGCGCTTTCGATGGAGTACTCGTCCATCTCGTCAGACAAATTATTAATTTATTATTAGACCGAAACGTTGATAGCTACAATCCATATAGTACATTAAACCTAATTAGAAACTTGTGCAAACTGCATAATAGAGCTTTGACTTCGAAAGAAATAAGACACGTATTAAAATTCCACCCTTCTATACCATACTTATATTTGGTTTGCCAAAAATCCATAAGCATGCAGACATAATAAGAAATATTCAGATCGATGAATATGGCTGTACTCAGCAAAAAGCTCCTGATAATCTGACTTTTCGACCTATCATATCGCAAACAAATTCTCCAACTTCCCATTTAAGTGAGTTGATTGATGCACTTCTGAAGCCTTTGGTCACAAATTTACCAAGTTACTGCAGAGACTCTTTCCATTTCATCAACAAATTGCCTCTACATGTACACGAAGACGAAACTTTCCTCACATTTGACGTAAAATCCTTGTATACAAACATTCCCCATGAATTAGGGGTTGAAGCTATTGAATTTTGGCTGGAAAATAGAGAGGACTTGATTCCTGATCGGTTTACGAATGATTTTTTGCTACGATCCATTGACATTATTTTATCGAACAACTATTTCTCTTTCGAAAACAAGCATTATCTACAGATCTCCGGCACAGCGATGGGAACGCAAATGGCCCCGGCATGCGCCAACTTGGTAATGGGGTATCTTGAGCATAAGTTATACTGCAAAATGGAGGACCTTTTGACATCTGCAGCACTTTCGCTTTTCAAAAAGAGATGGATACGTTACCTTGATGATTGTTTCATCATTTGGTCAAATGATTTTGGAAATTTATACAATTTTTATGAACTCTTGAACAAGCTCAATGAAAGTATACAATTCACGATGGAAAAAGATAGACAGTCTATACACTTTTTGGATGTTCGGGTGTATAAAGACAATGAAAAAATTGAAACGGACATTCACAGAAAACCAACGGATAGCTTTAATTACTTACCGTTTAATTCGTGCCATCCCCAGCATATAAAAAGGAATATTCCCTTTAACCTTGCATACCGGATAAAACGTATTGTGTCGGACAGCGAAATTAGAACCAAAAGACTGAACGAATTGCGTGAAATCTTATTGAGATTAAAATATCCGAAAGAACTTATTGATGGCGGTATTAAAAATACTAATTCTTATAAGAACATTAATAAAACAGATGAAAATAAAAAGTCATTGTTGCCGTTCGTAACGGAATATAATCCCAACAACCCGAAGATATTTAGTGAAATAATACAACCTGCCACAGAAAGTTTAAAACTCAACAACACGTTTAAAGATTATAAACTGAAATTATCATATAAGCAACCAAAATCATTACTGTCACTGCTTCAAAACAAAAAGCAAAATATCAAAGGTGTGGAAAAATGTGACGACAAACGATGTAAATGCTGCCTCCATCTACTAACTGGAAAAGAATTTACAATAAATGGTGAGAAATACTCAATAAGAGCTAATATGAGCTGCCATTCATCAAATATCATTTATATGCTCAAGTGCAATGGCTGTTCGGATTTCTATATTGGGCAGTCTGGCGATCAGCTAAAGAACCGGATGACTGTTCATAGACAGCACGTAAATCATCCCATGAGTGCTCCACTAAATGTTAGCAAACACATATCTAGGTGTGCCAAAGATATTGCTGACCCTAAATTCATGGTGCTCCCATTGTATCAATTACATTATAGTGCATGTAAAGCGGAGAGGGAAAGGCATGAACGAAAATTCATTTTGTAATTTAAGCCATCCCTTAACGCTAGTAGATAGTGTGATATTTTTGTTTTGATATCATTTAGCATAATTTGTCTGACGAGACGGACGAGTACTCCATCGAAAGCGCTAGCCAATAAATTATTTAAATTTATTTCTCATTGACCTATTGGTTTACTTTATTGATTTATACCTATCTACTCTACCATTTACTTATTTTTATCTAATATATATATATATATATATATATATATATATATATATATATATATATATATATACTATTTTGAAAGGAAAATTACACTGGCAGCGTTCATTGCGACTGCAAGCAATATGCTTGAAACAGAATCTTGGTCCAATCCCGACTCGCATTTCGAACAACTCGTTACTATCTTCTTTAAAGCGTACGGATACTCCGGCTTCTGCAAGTTCATAGCTGCTTAAATAAGCCATTCTTCGAATCCCGATTTTTGGAGTGCCCACCTGACCACGTCCCTGCTTACATTGGTGCACAATGAAAATGGCGTCTGTTGTCGCCTTACCAGGCATGAAGCCAAATTTATCTCGTCGATCTTTACTTGCGCTCTAATCCGTGGTCAGTGAGTTTGAGTCCCATCTGTAGCTTCCGCAGCTTAACGAATCTCTTTTACCCTAATAAATAGGATAAATAGGAGCGAATGAACGGGGTGCTCAGTTTCCAATCGTCGAATCATTGGAGTGACCATCGTCGATCCTAACTTGCTCGGATTAGACATTTATCACGTCACCCAAGTACATGTATCATTTCCAAACATTTAAGATTCAGCACTCTGAGTGACAAGATTGCCGGATCAATCATTAATGCAAGAGAAGTTATTGACGACGCATCAATTTGCCGATGTGAAACACTTCCACTTGCCATTTTCTTCACTTGTCAGCATTTGTTCCCATTTTTTTCTTCTTTGAGAATATTAAATGATCTCATGATTTTCTCTTTGCTTTCATATAATATTATTTGTCATTTACGCCTTGAGCCCTCTTCAATATCACCAATCGCATTCTCTTTTCATCCATTGCTGAAGCTACTTCCTCACACTACCACCATGTATCTTGGTGCACTTGTCTTCAATGAGAAGAGAACAGACTTGTAAGCTGGTCTGGTAGACCACGAGCGGAGCCGAGCATGAAATAAGTCTTCGTCTAATTTGAAAGTCAGTAAGTCGCAGTTTGATTAGACGGAATTATCTATAACGGATAATGTGACATAATAACAATCGCTGCTTGAAAAAAGTTACTTCAAAAAGTGAACTTCTATTTTGTCTTTCATAGCATAATAGCGTCCTTATTTTTATGCGCCTCTCAAGCTTTTGGACACATCCAGAATTTTTCCGGAGCTAAATTTGAGAGATTTTAGAGACGCTCTCACAAACTAAATTGTAGTGATAAGTTCTCACATGATGTACCATATGCATTGTATGAAATTTCTGTACATAAACACATGCACATGTTTTTTACGCGTCTGGAAATAAATACATCTATACTCTTCTGTATATGTACACACAAATAACCCAAATCTAAAGCAGTCGTCGTGATCTCAAGGTAAAAGGTATTTGAATGAAGCTTTTATTACGTCACTACTCCCCATACTTGGGGCTTGGACAGTGCTGACATAGTCAGACTTATGGAGCGTTGTAGTACTCTTAGTCCGGATGCCCTTCCTGCCGACTTCCAATGACACCTAGGCCAAACACTTTACCATTTTTCCCACGGAGACCATTGAATGCGTAGATACAAAACCTTATATATAGTGTGTATATTTATATAGTGTGTATATTTTTCAAAAAAGTAATGGTAATCAAAAATACAGAAATTCATCAGAAGATACAAAGCAAGTTATACATGTTAGAAAGCATTTCATCAATTACATATAAATCACGACGTGCTATATTCTTAAATCACTGTTGACTAGTAAGGTTGTAAAGGGGAAAAAAGATCTTTTGCGTTTCTTGGAGCGGTGAATGTTCACTTTAAAATGCTTGGTATACTTCAACCTTTTAGGGATATACTTTGATAGCAAATGAGTGTCATTCTTCACAATTCTGATGAATAATTTCTTGCTCAAAGTTTCTCTTCTCTCTCTGATTTCCGGAATCACCTTTTTGGCTGGATCAATGAGCCACATTGCTCGTCTTTGCAGCCTGCTTAGTTTATTCTCCAAACCGATTGGAAGCCATACAAACAGTGGTGCGGCGCACTCTATGATTGAGCGAATAATGCTTTTATAAATGACCAAGAGTTCATTTGATTTAATATAACTTTTTGCCTTTCTTAGTATGAAGAAACGTCGATTGCACTTCGTTATGACTACACTTATATGGTCATGCCATGTTAGGCGATCATTCAGAGTCACACCAAGGATTTTTAATTTTGTACATTGACAGAAAGATTGCATGGCTCAGTGAGACTGTCAGCTCTTTTTTGGCAGATAATAGCAGCAGACTTCTCTTGGTTTAAATTCAATTTATTCCTCGAGCACCAGCTCTGAGTATGCAGGATCTCCCCATTGATGTAATCTTCAATTTCTAATTTAGTCTGTAGTTTCTCTAAGGGCATGATGAGAGTTATTTCGTCTCCATAGGTAATACATTTGGTAGTTGGCAACATTTTATCAAAGTCAGCAAGGAAGACAGCAAAAATGGCGGGCCCTAAAACTGAGCCCTGAGGTACCCCTTTGTCAATGGATATTGTGCGGGAAAAGCAGTCATTCACTTTCACTGTACATTTACGGTCAGCAAGATAGTCATTCAACCATTTCACAAACTTCTTCGGCATGGATGGCAATCGAAAAAATTTATTAATTACCATTGAATGGTCCAGTGAGTCAAAAGCCGCCGACATGTCCAGGGAAATGATGGATGCTCCAATATTATCTGGATTGTCATAAAAATCAAGAGCATTCTCATGGATCTCTATTAAAGCTGTAACCGTGGAGTGATGAGAGCGGAACCCATGTTGCGAATCTCCAAAATTTTGCTCCAATATACTTCTCATGTTGCTGAAAATGATTCTTTCAAACACTTTAGACTGTACTGATGAAGTGAAAATCGGTCGAAATTTTTCTCTTTTAGGAGATGACTTCGGCACGGGAGTGATGACTCCTTTTTTCCATAATGAAGGAAATCGGTTTTGCCTTACAGATGCCTCAAAGATCAACCTTAATGGATTGGCGAGGAAAACAGAAGCTTCAACATAAATTTTTGTTGGAATGTCATCCAAAGAAGACGACTTCCTAATATCCAACTTCTGCAACTCACGATAGACCATATCGTCCGTTATTGTAATGTCCCAGTCGTCAGAATCAGGGATACCAATCGGTTCGAATTTGTTATCGCTTTTGAATCTATGAGTAAGAATATCACAAAATATATCGGAAAGTCTTTTAACACCACCCACTCTGCTGATTTCATTTTCCCACTTTGATCGAGTTTTCTTGCCAGAGATCTGTTCAATAATTTTCCATGTACCGTTTTTATCATTTTTAAGCTTGCTGATAAACAGTTCCTTAGACTTACGAATTTCTCGTTTTACTTTTTGTTGCAGATCTTTGAAACGTATCCAATCTTTGTTACGATACGCCTCCCATCTGTCATTGATCAGCATCTTCGTCAAGGGAGATAGCCAGTCTTTGTCCTTATTGGATAATGTAACTTCTCTTTGGGGTATACATTCATCTACCAAACTCTTAAGAATAGTATTGAAAACAATGCACATATCGTTGACATCAAGGTTTGATGGTAACACAGAGTCCCAATCTATATGGTGCAACTTCATGAATAGCTTTTGAAGATTTGATTTTCTATAATCATATACAGTGTGAATCCGAGTACATATGTCTTCATTGATCGACGTCTTACTTGGCTCAATGTACATCAGTAAGTGATCAGATGTGGCTATTGGAGCAAAAAATTGGACATTATTCGATGAATAAATTTCAGAAATACCTTGTGATACTAAAATATGGTCTAAAATATTTTGACCACGGGTCGGACGCTTGATGATATCAACCATGTCCATATCATCACAGAGATCAGTACACTTGAACTGATTAAAGTCTCCTGTAATCATTACATTGAATACTGGTCTTGAAGTCAGTAGCTTATCAATAAAATAACTCAAATTGTCACGTATAGTTTGAAGACAACTTTGTGGCAAGTTAGGAGGAATGTAAAGAACAAATAAGAAAGTGTCACACGATGATAGTTCAAGTACCAAACATTCTATTACACTGCTGACGGGATCGTCAACTATCGGTAATACACGAAATGAAATATTAGTCTTTATATAGATACCGACTCCACCACCCTTTCTTGAACAGCGATCACATCTTACCATATTATAGTTATGAATACTTATAGAAGACGAGTCGACAGAGTCATCTAGCCATGATGGTTGGTAGGGCATGCTCCTCGTATCCGGTAGTGGGTAATTCAAGGGAAAATATATTTCTGCGGATACTATAATATATTAAAATACAAATAACGCCCGACTTTTCGCTGTCAACCAGCTTGATCACGAGCAAAATTTATAATGGCACAAAGGTGATAAAAACTGGAAACGTGCGCAGAATGGAGTTACACGTCAGTGCGGGATAGTCACGTGATTAATCAAGGTCCCCTAAACATGTTAAAGGGTCTTGAGGTGCTACTATATTTACGATACAAGTAGTAATGCTAAAAGTTCAAAAGCTAAACGAGAAGTGAAGCAAAGTAGTAGCGCACACACATCAGCAGACAGATAATTTCCTACCGATGCAGCCATTCATGAGGGCCGTTGAGTTCACCTCGCTTATACAAATGGCTTCAAGATAGGTCTGTTTATGCCAACTTCTCACATTATGATGCAATACTTCCCATTTGATATTGTGCTGGACGATATGCTGCGGATGAGATTCTTTGAAATGGTTAAACACTGTAGATGATTCTCTCTTGAAGTGCTCGTGAAGTCGAGATTGTACGGTGCGTGTTGTCTCCCCAATGTAAATTTTGTCACAAATAGAACATTTGCCGCCGATAGCTTATATTGGTCAACCTAATCCCACCGTAGCCTCCCATTAGCAATCATTGGTCGACTTAATGTACGATCAAACTCGATTTTCACTTTTCGCACTCGATCGAGCACAAATTAGCGTGATTGTCAATACATCGCTCTTGATCGAGAGCGAAGAAGCGTGATTACATTAAATTTCGAACTCGATTGAGGGCGTAGTTCTAATATTGCGGCGATATCTGACTCGTTCTATTCTTACATTGTTACTCTTTGATGTGTCCGGCTAGATTCAACTGCTGCATGAGTATGAAAACATATGAACAGTTATTCCATTTATGAAAAATGCTGTCTTTACCTGTTAATTGAGTTATCGAGAATGAGCACGACTGACACATGTGCGAAGCATTTCAACAATAATAAATTCAAAAAATTTGTAATATTTAGTGTTCATGTAGTATTGCTTCATAAGTATTTCCAAGATTTTTTAAACATATGATTGTACATGATCTTTCGTCCATACGTCAAAGTCGCGCTGCTCGAAAACTCCATGAATAGACAAGAACAGCATTTCCGGAAACAATCTGTTCATGCATTTTCCCTATCAAGTAGAAGCTGAATTAACCGTGCGAATACATACCGATGAGCAACAATGCAAGAATAAAGCGAGTCTGTTATCACTGAAAAATCAGGAACATACTTGATGAATGATATCGAGTGTGTCAGTAGGCTTAAATTCACTCGAATTTCAGTGTCTCGTTACCTTGTCATACCGCTGGCCTACTTCGAACTCATAAATCTTCTACGGGAAACAGTTGTCCTCTGCAGCAAGCATTTGGATGTTGGTGAAATTGAATAATGAGCGCAGTGCTTCATCATCTGCAAAGTAAACCCATAGATGTGTACTTTAAAAATATCTCAATTTCTCCAATTCGTAATCCCGATTCTTGTCTTACCGGAATGTGTTGGAACTCCTGATGCTGTAGCCAATTCAGATGATTATGCCAAATAATTCAAATAGTATTTCGTGAAAATGATGAGCAATATAGCAAACACTTCACCATAATCACTTATAGCTCTGAATTTTAGCAAAATTGACTGAAAACTAATTAGAAACATTAGATACAAGGACATAATAACAAAGAAATAAGATGATGAGTAAGAATTGAATAATGAGCGCAGTGCTTCATCACCTACAAAGTAAGTCCATAGATGTGTACTTTAAAAATATCTCAATTTCTCCAATTCGTAATCCCGATTCTTGTCTTACCGGAATGTGTTGGAACTCCTGATGCTGTAGCCAATTCAGATGATTATGCCAAATAATTCAAATAGTATTTCGTGAAAATGATGAGCAATATAGCAAACACTTCACCATAATCACTTATAGCTCTGAATTTTAGCAAAATTGATTGAAAACTAATTAGAAACATTAGATACAAGGACATAATAACAAAGAAATGAGATGTTGATGAGTAAGAATTGAATCATGAGCGCAGGGAATTGAATCACAACACGAAGATATAATTAAGATGCAAACATAGTTTTTGTTAGGTATTGACAAAAGCACAGAGTGCTGAAACCACGTCGAGCAGTCTGTATAATATTTAAGTGACAAATAAAGTTTCGGCTAAAAGAAAAAATATGTGCTATTTTATGATCGCATGTATATGGAATGCACTGTATTATATTTATCAAAATTTTGGCGAGATACAAACCTGACTGTAAGCATACAAGAAAATGCACATTATACGAGGGTCATCCTAAAAGTTCTCTGTATTGCATTATGAAAAAATAAAAATAAGCATCTGTAATCCAAAATTACTTTTATTTAACACTCATGGGTATCATTACTCAGTATAATGTCCTTCCAGGTCCACACACTTCTTCCAGCGTTTCACCAGCCCGTCAATACCATCACTGCAACCACCAGATGCCCGGGCAACAGATTCACGGTGAAATTCATGATTGACTTCTTCCACGGTGGAAAATCGACGACCACGAAGTTCGTTCTTCACCAACGGGAAGAAGTAAAAGTCACACGGTGATAAATCTGGCGAGTATGGCGGATGCTGAAGGATCTCCCAGTCTTACTCATCATAGTAATGGGCAAAAGACCGTTCCAGGACACCATAAAATTCAAAAAAATAGTATCTTTAAAAACGACATAAATTCATGAATTTGAACCCTTTTTCAGGTTATTAAGACCTAAATACATGAATTTAGTCCATTCAAAAAGTACCATTTTTTCAAAAAATGGCATTTTTAAAAACGACATAAATTCATGAATTTGAACCCCTTTTCAGGTTATGAAGACCTAAATTCATAAATTTGGGCGTTTTTAAAAATACCCAATTTTTCAAATTTTTCAAAATCTCAAATTTGAGAATTACAATTTTCACCCCCAAAATCATGACCGTTCCAGGACACCGAAAATCATAAAAGTTGAGAATCTCAAAATTTGAGAATTACAATTTTTACCTTGAAAATCATGACCGTTCCAGGACACCGAAAATCATAAAAGTTGAGAATTTCAAATTCATGAATTTTATCCATCTTTCAGGTTTTTAAAATATATCATGTGACTAAAAATATTTCTTTAAGAATGTAACACAATCTCTTAGAATGCCTGTTATTGTTACTGCTTTGCACTCTGATGAACCTCCCAATTGTAGGGAACAGCTGATACCCGCATTCATAAAACAATGCAGATCAAACAGCTGTTAGCCGCACTTATGTCTTTCTCTTTCCCCCACTTGCCAAATGTGTTGCCAGTTTTGCGACCGGAACCGCGACCAAAACCGTTTTGTTAGCCAACTTGGCTCAGAAATTGGTCGCGGTTCATTGGTTACTTGAACGCTATTGTTTTAGAAAGTTACAATTGTCTCGTCAACGTTGTCATAGGGATTTCATTGATGCTTATAAACTATATCTCATTTAACAAATTTTAAACTTATCTCAGTTCGTTTGAAAGAGAGTACTTGCGTAAAGCGTTGTCTTTATCACAATATCATGGTTGGATCTATTGAACGCAGACTTCGACTTCAAGTAAAACGACAGAATAGAAGGACTGACAAGGCAAATCATACAACTTCAATCGAGGAGCAATTTATTTCGTGATCATAACATTGGTGTCTTGTTTCAAAATCTTGGTGAAAGAAGAGTCAATTTTAGTATTGACAAAAAAATTCTAAACCTTATGGAAAAGAGACAGAAATTATTTTATAATATGAATAGACAATTATCAGAAGTGGAGGAAGAAAATATTATACAGCAAACAAGTCAACCTATTAATATTGAAGTATCAAACCCACCAACATATGAACAAGTACAAGAACAAATGCGAATAGAAGAGCAACAACGGCAACAGCATGCTCAAAGAGAAGAAGATAATCAGCAACACCAATAGTTGTAACGTTTAGATTATAGTTTGAATGATAGAATTTATTTCCTTTAAAATGAACGATGAAAATCCGACAGTTATACTGAGTAATAATATAGGCGATATATGTCCTCAGGTTAATAACATGACTGACTTCCTAAAAATATACGGCAAACAAAACCACGTCAAATTTCGATTTAAATGAGACTGCTAATCAGTTGGGAATAAAGAATTTTCATATATTGATGAGGGATGAATTACTACTGATAAAAGATGTACGAAACACTAACTCTACTAATAAAATGTAACAATGTAGCGTTTTAATTTAGATTAAATTAAATCATTTCAAAATCGAATAAGTAGTAAGGAAAGACATCATTATGGAACAGTTTTAAATCAATACCCCCCCAAGTATTAAGGGAAGACATCATTAGAGAACAGTTTTAAATCAATACCCCCTCTATTCTGACTTCTAGGGGTCCCTTAAGAAATTTTTTTATTATAAAATGAGCAACATAAATGAGTTTCTTAAATTATATGGAACGCAAACCACGACAAATTTCGACCTAAAGAAAATCGCAAATCAATTGGGAATAAAGAATTTTCATGTTCTATTGAGAGACGAATTACAATTCCTAAAAATAAGCCAACAGGAACCTTCAGTTCCCGGAACAAAGTTCCATCAATAACTATAAATTTCATAACAAATCTTCATACGTCAGATGAAAAAGGAATACTTTGGTCTGCAGGTATCTTTAATAAAAATCGAGATAATTACTATTTCGACCGCCCGGAGGCTGAGAACTATTGGTTCGACTCTTATGGACTTCCACCTACAAACGAAGTCAAAAAATTACTTGGCAATGGAATTTATAATACATTTCAAATTCAAAAACCGGGAACTACTCACTGTGGGCAATTATGTCTTTATGTTTTATTTAAATTACAAAAAGGAGTACCATTTCTTGATATTATGTTAGAATTGAACGAACCGTAGGTTCTATGGCTACGCCTAACAAGGGAATTTCATTCCCGAAACGTTAGTTCCAATAATAATGATAATGATAATTAAAAATCAGTTCGTTGTAATTCATTTTGATAAAATCGGCCTCTGATATTTTCATCATCTAAATCTTTGATTTCGTAAGTAATCGGATAAGTTTGGTTTATTTTACAAACTTCAAATATTTCTTTAGTCCAGTATCCGACGAAGCCTTTTTCAAATTTATTCTTATATTTAAATATTCTAACTCTATCTCCAATTTTAAATTTCGGCTTAAGTTTCTGCAAATTCGGATTACTCTCATTCAAATTATTATTTTCGTTCGAATAATTATTCTCGAATATTTTTTTCTTATCAAATCAGGGTCGTCAGAAGCATTCTTTGGAGTTTCTTCAATACCAGAATGAACCTTATTATTGTACTCTTCTACAACTCCTGGTAATATCTTCAACCATTTCTGATATCTTTGCTCAGTAAATTTCTTGAATAATTTATTTTTTAACGTCCGATTGAATCTTTCTATCACTACAGCCTTTCCAGCGTTTTCAGTTGAATAAACAGTTTCAAATAGTGGCTGAACATTTCTGTTATAAATTCCGATCCTTTATCAACAAACAATTTCCTTGGCTTTCTATTACTTTCTTTAAAGATTTCTTCAAACGCATATTTAACTGATAGACCACTTTTGTTTTTTAAAGGCTTTACCCAAGCGTATCGTGTATATAAATCTATAACGGTCAATGCGTATTTATAATCAGAATCATTCGGCATATGAATAAGATCAGCACTCCAAATATCATCTTTATTAAATACTTTTACTTTCAATAAATATTCAGGCCTTCTATATTCCTTGTGAATTTCAGACGCGTAGGTTCGAGCGTTGCTCTCAGACAGCTTTGCTGTCGTTTCATTTAAACCCTGACCGAATAATATTTTAGCTTGTAAAGCTTTCTTAACAAACATTCTTTCAATTTTTTCTCTAAAGGAAGGATTTTGAATACTATCTAATTCTTGTATCATTTTCTTATCAGCTGCATGACGAGAACTTAGATCATGATTTCGATAAGCTAAATCATGCCTGTAAGCTGCGGCATCTACTCTATTTATTGGTTCTTTACCTGGTTTCGGATTATTATTCTCATCTAGTCTTATATCTAATCGAGTTCCTGGACCGGTATATGAATGACCAGGAAGATGTTTTTCTTTCGAATATTTACTCCAAATAAAACCAGGAAAGTTTTCTAATGTTTTTTGTATGTCGTTACCTTCATAAACTTTACAATTTGAGTTTTTATTTTTGTTTAATAGATAATTTAATAACTCTAAATTAGCAATTTTTAATTTAATTAAATTTTCGGAATTTGTAGAATTTATTTTTAAAGATAAAAAAAAATTTAAAGATAAAATAAATGTTTTACCTTATCATACTAGGACTTAGATATATTCCAGAACCATCTTTAGTTTCTTTAATTTCAATTAAATCATCAACATTGTGGAGAATATTTTTAAGAACTCGTTTTCCTTCATCAACTAATTTTAATTTACTAATAAAGTTATCTACTACTCCTTCACCCCTAGCAACTTTCTCTAACTCTCTATTATGACGTTTTTGTTCTTCTAATTGTGCCTTCTCTGATTTATTTTTATTTACTGCTTGGACAATACCAGCTGTCCCACCTGCAACACTTCCTGCTGCTGCTATGCCACCTATTATTAGAGGAATTAATGGGAGAATCCCGCCATTCTTTTCTTCTTGTAATTGAATATTCTCTATCATTGGTTTACTTATGTAATACTTTTTTTGTTAATCGTAATAGTTTTAGGGGTATTTTTGTCAACAATATTACGTAATTTTAATTCAACAGTTTTATTATTATTACTTTTCGCTTGCGACATTTTCAATAAAAAAATTTTAAGTTATCAAAAATTTTGATCTATTCTAGTTATGAAAAATTTTAAGTTAACAAAAATTTTTAATCTATTCTAGTTGTCAAAATTTTAAGTTATCAAAAATTTTAATTAACTTATCGGAGCGAAGCTCCTCGAGGCTTCAGCCGATCCTTGCCATCTTTCCATTAAGAATTTCAATAGAATATTTAAATCTTCTAGCAATAAACCATAAGCCATCAATGAAGTTGTGGAATCTTTCTTTTCAATATTAATTGTTACATCACAACCAGTCTTGATAATATCTTCAGATTGTGCACTTAAATCGAAACAGAAAACAGGATATAAATGTCTCCAATCTCCAGGAGTTAATTGTGGTTCAACTCCAAATTCTATACAAAGATTACAATAAGAATCATATCCTTCCATAAATTGATTATTGGTATCATCGAATCTTAATGGATCAATTGGATATCGGGTTTGATTTAATGAAACTTGTAAACTTCGAATTGTATTAATATGAAAAAGATTATTGTTCTTATCAAAACTTGGAGAATTATTTCTTTGAAAAGTTAGTAATAAATATCTTGGAGTATTCGCAGTTCTAGTAAAATGCCAGTTAAATCTTTGCTCTGAAAAAGTTACTGAACTAGCCGTTCTCTTTAGAAAATTTACTGGAATTGGTTTGTTAGTATTTAATCTTTTTGCAATAGCTGTTTCAATCTCTAAACTAGGAGTAATATGCTTAATCCACCATTCAAGTCTATCAATTTTTAAATATGCTTTTTTCCAGTCTTGCCAAAAAAGATTAATTCATTATTTGCTGTACGATCAATTATTAATTTAAATTTTAATTGATATGATATTTTATCATAATCTAAATATCCGAATAATGGAGACAATGACCAATTTACTGTTTGCTTACTTTTCTTGTTAAATTCACGTCTTTCTTTATATGCATCATTATTTGTTTTATTTAAATGTTTTGCAATATTTTCTACATCTTTCGCAATTCCTGCGGCATCTGTTCCAGCGTGAGTTAAATCATCAACAATTATACCATCATTAGTATCAGGAAACCAACCTTCGATTTCATACTTTTTGTTATTTTCACCAATTGTTACAAATCTAAGCATTGTATCAATTACACCTGGAGAATCACTTATTGTTTCTATATTTTGAGTTGCAACATCTAAACGCATTTGTGTAAATAATCTTGGAAAAAAATTATTCTCTAGTGCAATATTATCGGTTTCTGGTAATGGTGTTGTAAAATTGGCATCACTATATAAAGAATATTCACAGTGTAAAAATGAATCAGGTAAATATAAATAACTCTGCTGATTATCAACTTCAAAAATTAAATCACCTCCGGTATTTACTCGACTGGAAGATCCGGGATTCATAGCAATTCTTATATAGTCATTCTTTTTTGATTGTAACTGACGAACGGAGGATCGTCTCATCTAAATTTATTTTCGATAAGCGAAGACATTTTTATAAAAAATAATTTGACTTTTTGTTTTTCTCACAGACAGAAAAAATTTTTACTAAAATATAATTTTAGATTTTTGCCAAAAAAATGTTACTAAAATATAATTTTAGAATTTTGCTAGACCAGCTCCGCTACAGCTTTGCTGGTTAGACCGAAGGTTGCTGCTCACGCCATTACCTCTTATTTCTTCAATTGAACGTTTTATGGCTACGCCTGATTTCTTCTTATGTTTACTATCAGACGGACCTCCGCTCCTCAAGGTTTCCCCCACAGCTATGTTAGCAATTTTGTTTTTTGTTTCCTCTGAAAGTTTTTTTAAATTTTTTAGTTCTTCAGAATCATTCCTAAGTTTACGAATAGTTTCTAATTGTTTTAATTCGTTTTGAGACTTAACAGCATTTGATATTGCACTAGCTGTACTACCTATAGCAGCTGCTCCTTTTGCAGCAGATGTAATCAAATCTTTATTATTTTTAATTAAGTTAACGATACTTCCAATACCAGAAAAGATAGCAGCCCCTTCTTTTTGGACGGCACCTGCGGTGCCTAGGAACTTTTGTGTTCCGATTGTTTCTACACTGTCATAATGGTAAACAGATTTCATAGATGGTTCATGAGCAATTTTTTGATTTGAAGCAAAATGTTTAAGATTGTGTTTATAAATTATAGGCATTTTTTAGGATTAAATTTGACTTTTGGGAAAAAATATTTGCGTTAATATTTGCGCTAAGATTTACGTTTATGATAAGGTAATAACCTCAGGACCTTTGGTCCGATCGGCTAAAGCCTCGAGGAGCTTCGCTCCGATCAAGATTTACGTTTGTGAATGGACAACAACTTCGAGATAACTTTATTAATTGACTGTTGCACTTTATCTATTGCGTCAAGCAGCGTGTGATGTACTTTAATTTCTTTTCTATTAACTTGCATTTTCTACTGATTAATCTTCAATGCCGTTTTAGGTGCATTTAACTTAATTTTAAGAACATCTAATTGTCTTTTAACAGAATCTAACTGTTCTTTATTTTCTTTAGAGTTTTCTTGTAAATTTTTCTTTAATTCATTTTCTAAATTGATTTTAAGAGTTTTCATTTTATCAACTTTTTGATTAAGTGAGTTTACTTCATTTATTATTCCATTCATCTTTTTCATTTGTTGAGTAATTTTGGAACTCAATTCATCAACACTTTTTTGGAATGTAGTTTGTAACTGCTTTAATTTTTTTTTAATTCTTTCAGGTAGTTTTTCTATTTCATTTTCTAATTGTTCTTTTAACATTTTTATCTGATGTTTATTTTTAATTACAGCAGATTTTAAATTTAAAGAAAGTAATATTAAAATTTTTGATTGTTCTGAAATCTTTTTAAAAAGTTTTGCTATATCTGCTTCTAGCTCTCTATCCTTTTTATCAAGTTTTAATAATTTTTCGTTTAATGATTTGTCATTAAGTTTAAGCAACTTTAATTCATTCATCAGTGGAACCAAAACATCGTTTATATATTTTTCTCTTAAGTCGTTGATTTGTGTATCAACATATTGTTTATTTGTTAACTCTGTATTTTGTTGCGGAAGAATAGAAAGATGCAATGGACCAGATAAAACGTCTCCAGTTTTCATGATATAATTTTCTATTTCTATTTCTGATTCACGATTATTCGGGATATATGCACCTCCACCAACATTTGGTAACATCATTTTTTAACAATAAAAAAATAAAATTTTTTCTAATAAAAATAAAATTTTTTCTAATAAAAATAAAAAAATGTAAAATCCAAATTTAAAAAAATCATATTCGCCCACTTCATCCTGTTCTTCTTATTCGACGAGATCAACGGGATTTGAAAATAAATGTTTTGATAATAATAATAATAATAATCCATGTATAGATGTAAATATTTTATTTGAATTACAAGCAGAAATATTTAGAGAACAAACAAAAGGTTTACCTTCTATAGAAACTAATTATTGTTTATTTCCAGGTGATCCATTTATAAAATTTATGGATATAGTAAGTAAATATAATGATGTTGCGTATGTAGAATTGAATAAAGAAAATATGGTAATCATTGGTCATAATAATGTTTATGGATTCATTAGAGCAGTTTTGCCGATTAGTAATACTGAGTGGATAGAAAATAAAATTACCAATAATATCAATATTAAAGAATTAGTTAAAAAATTAAAATCGTTTTCCAAGGAAAAAATTAGATTATTTGTTGATGAACAAAACCAATATAATATTCATATAGAAAGTAAAAAACATAATGAAGAATTATTTTGTCAAGTTTATTACAGAGATAGAATTTATAAACAAGAAACATTAGAAATGCCCCAAAGATATGATGATGATACTTATATAGGATTATATTCAAATTTAAATATTAATTTGTTAAAATCTTATATAAATGGTTTAGCTCAACAAGAAAAACTTTATATGTGGACAACACCTTATACTATTAACAATGACCATAATCATAATCATAATAAACGAACCGAAGGTTCTAGGGCTTTGTCCGATCTTAAAGAATCTTATAATAATAAACGAACCGAAGGTTCTAGGGCTTTGCCTGATCTTAAAGAATCTTATAATAATAATAATGATAATAATATAGATGATGATAATATGGACGATGATTCTGAAACATCTGAGAAAGGTGTGAATGGTAATAAAGATTATAAAAATATTAGTAATTATAAAAATTTAAGTGAAGAAAATTTATATCTCATACTGATGTACATGATATTAATACTACATATAATCAAAATTTATCTAAATTTCATTTTCTTACAATTGAAAATAATAATGATGGAATAGTTGAAGATACTGTTCGTCAATTATGTGTCGGGTCTACAAAATTTAAATTAGGATTTACATCTAATCAATTTAAAATTTTATCATCTTTAATAAAAACTAAAAATGAATCAGATTATGGTGGTGTTATTAAATTTTCCAAAAGAGATCAAAGACCAATATTTTTCTCTATTATATTATTATCAGATAATAGATGTAATTTAGAGTTAGATATTCCAATAAGAGAATGGTATCCTATCAGGGAATGGCATCCTATACCAAAAAGTGTAGTTTATGATGTTGAAGAAACAATTTATGATGATGATGAAGAATCAATTGATGATGATGATGAAGAATCAATAGTTAGTGAAAATAAATTTAAATTATCTTTTGATAAAACGTTATATGATAAAACTTAATATGATAAAACGTTATATGATAAAACTTAATATGATAAAACTCAATATTATAAAACATTACATGATAAAGAAAATAAAATAACTAAAGAACGTGAAATATATAATGATATATATTAACTCTCAAGTCCTTGATATTAGAATGTTTATATCTAAAATTAAAACACAATTTTTTTCTTTAAAAAATAAAAAAATGGAAAATACCAAGTTTTATTGTAACTTATGTAAAAAAAGTTGCAAAAAAAGAAGTTACCAATCTCATTTAAATAGTAAATTGCATTTACAAAATGTAGATCGAGTTGATGAAGGAAATATATTAAAATTAAATAATTATATAAACTACCTAGAAACATTACCTACTGATATAAAAGTTAAAAAAATGTTTGATGATTATTCACATTCGGGATATAAAAAGGTTTTTAATAGTGAAGATGAGTCCATACCCGATGAAAGATATTTATTTAATGATACAGATGAATTTAACGAAATAGATGAATTTGATGAAGCGGTAACAGATATAAAATATTTATTTAGTGAATCTGTGCGAACCGAAGGTTCTAAGGCTTCGCCCGTTGAGCATAATGAAACCGATGAAACTTTTTCTGATATTCTTACCAACTTTTATAATATATTTAAGAAATCTTTCAAATGTTATATGAATGTAGAAGTACTTTATACAAAAAATGGACCTGATGGAATTCCTGAAGAAATAATACAAGGACATTTTACGAATTCACAAGAAATTCATAATGTAAATGATATACAACCCATATTTGAATCGATGATACTTAAATTAGAAAATTGTATAATTGAAGCCCAGTTACGTGAATCTGGTTGGAGATTTGTTAAAATACTATCTAAGAAAATAGTAATTGATAAATATAAAAATAATACTGGTGGTAGTTATGTTCCTTTACCTTTCAGTTCACCACAAATAATTAACATAAAAAATGAAGATGATTAGTTTTCTGTGGAGTATTATAGCACATTTACATCCTGCAGAATATGACACAGAAAGACTAAGTCATTATAATAAAGAAGAATACATAAAGGAATTTGATCTTTCGGATGGTTTACATGAATTTCCATATGATTATAATAGGTTAAAAAAGTTTCATAAAAGGAATAACAATTTAATAGAAGTAAATGTTTTTGAATTAAATGTGAATTATGTTTCTATTGGTAAAATTACTCCACTTTACTCAGATTCAAAAAAATTTTATTTGAATAATAAAAATTTATGTCAATCAGAAATAGTATATAATGATAGGGGAAATTACATGCATCATAATATTTTTTACCAAGGAAATATAATATGTACTGAAAAATTTCAAATTGTTAAAACACTATCACCAATAATGATTAATCATAATAATTATAAAGGACGTAATTATAATTATGATTATGATTCCGATTATTTATCTTTATTTTTAGAATATCAACAAAAATTACAAACTTTAAATGAAATTTTACAAAAATGTAAAACAGATTATCAACAACAAACAAAAATATTAGTACAAGAATATGTCCATAAATATCAAAATAAGATAGAAACGATACAAAAATTAAATGAAGAAAATAATGAAGACAATAAAGAATTAAATAATGAAGAAAATAAAAAATTAAATGAATGTTTAAAAAAATGTCAACAACAATATAAAGAACAATATAATAATGAATATGAACAACAGCTGGAATTATTCAATCAAAATTATCAACAGTCTGAAAAAGATTTACAAAGACAAATTGATGAAACACATGAAATATATAAAGATAAATTTGAAAAATTAAAACAAACAAAGCAACCAGCACAAGCGAATATTTTATATTATCAGGGTCATTTTATATTGTGTAAAGATGTTTCTATATTTACAAAAACTTCAGATAATGCTAATTTTCCCTGTCTCCAATGTATGACGAGCTTTAGAACTAAAGAAGAAATGAATAGACATTTGGAGAATTGTCAACAAAACGAAGCAGTTGAAAATACTTTTCCTAAAGATGATTATTTCGAATACAATAAATGGTATTTCAAAAATAAAGTACCCTTTACTATTTATTGTGATTTTGAAGCATATAATGTTAACATGACACAAAATCACGGGACATCGGAGATGTCTTCCAGGGCTTCGCCCGATTCTGATAATTATAAATATGAAAAAAGTGCATCTGAGCAAAGTAAAGAAAAATATTAATTTGAACAAAAACCATTATGTTGGGGAATGTACATTCATTCAAATTATCCTGAATTATTTAAATCAGAATATTATCAATACTATGGTGAAGATAGTTCAGAAATGTTTACAAAGAAAGTAGAAGAATTACAAGGACGTTTTTCACAATTGCTTGAAACAAATATACCAATGATGCCATTAACAGAAAAAGAAAAATTAAATTTTATTAATGAAACAAATTGTTATTACTGTGGAAAAGAATTTACAAAAAATTATAAAAATGGCAAAGGTAGATATCTTGATAAGGTAAAAGATCATGATCATCTAAATGGATTATATAGAGGTGCAGCACATAATTCTTGTAATCTTAATGCTAATAAATTTAAATATAACTTTGTTCCTTTATATTTCTACAATGGTTCTAAATATGATTTCCATCTAGTAATGAAAGATTTATTTTCATCTGAAAAATTACAACAACAAATAAATGTACTATGTAAAACAGAAGAAGAATATTTTTCAATGCAATTAGGTTGTATTAGAATTTTAGATGCATTTAGATTTTTTACTCCTTATTCATTAGATGTTATGGGAAAAACTTTGAAACCTGAACAATGTAAAATATTAAATAAATATAATTTAAAACCTTTAAAAGGCATATTTCCGTATGAATATATAACTGGAGATAAAACCTGTGGTTCACAGTCGAAGACTGATTTTAATTCTGTGAATAAAATTATGGAAGAAAAACAACTTCCTCCAATAAATATATTTAAATCAACATTAAAACAATCACAATTATCTGAAGAAGACTATGCAGAAGCTGAACAAAATTGGAGAGAGTTAAATTGTAAAACAATGTATGATTATACAATAAAATATCTTCAGATAGATGTATTAATCCTTGCTGATCTTTTTGAAAACTTTCGTGATATGTGTTTAGAATATTACGGAATAGATCCATGTTATTGTTATTCTACACCAGGTTTAACATGGTTAGCAGGATTAAAACATACTGGTGTTCAAGCCGATGGCTCTAGGACAAAGTCCGTTAAATTTAAACATTATAAAGAAAATACATATGATAAATTATTATTTTTTGAATCTGGAATTAGAGGTGGAGTTTCATCAGTTTTAGGTAATAGATATGTTAAATGTTATAATAAGAAAGTAAATCCACAAGAATATGGAATAATGAAACCTTTATCTCCAGAAGAAAAAGAAAAATATTAGAAATTTTTCCAACGAAACGAGAAGGAGTAGAACGTGAAAATGCAATTGATGAATTCATGAGAGAAAACTATTTGTTATATTATGATTTTAATAGCTTATATTCTTCTTGCATGATACAAGAATTACCAACAGGTGAGATGGAATGGTGTAATGTTCTTGATTATCAAAAAACATATGATGGAAATTATAATCATGGTTATATATATGAAGTTGATTTAGTATATCCTGATGAAATAAAAGATAAAACAAAATATTTTCCTTTCTGTCCCGAAAACAAAATTCCCAATATAGAAGATTTTTCAGATTATCAAAAATCTATAATTCCTAAGAAATACAGACCAACAAAAAAACTTATGTTAACACAAAGTAATAAAGGAAAGTATGTTGTTGAAGGAAGAATGCTAGATTGGTATTTAGATCATGGAATGATTCTCACCAAAATACATCGAAAATTATTTTATCAAAAATCTAAATGGTTAAAAAATTATATAGAGTTCAATATTGAAAAACGTAAAATAGCTAAAAGAAATAAAGATGATTTTGGAAACGTGTTCTTCAAATTAATGAATAATGCATTTTATGGTAAGACTTTAGAAAATGTGCGTAATAGACAAAATATTGAAATAGTTTATGATAAAGATAGGTTTCAAAATTTAACAAGGAAACCTACATATAAAAGAACTACTAGATTTAGTGATGAACTATGTGCTGTACATTTACGTCGAATTAGCGTAAAACATGATAAGTTTAATTTTATAGGATTCACTATATTAGAATTAGCTAAACTATTTATGTATAGATTTATATATGATTATTTAGCACCTGCTTATGGCAAAAACTATAAATTACACTTTACAGATACCGATTCTGTTTTCTTAGAATTAACAATACCGTATAATTCTCCACTTGATGAAGAAATTAATAAAATAAAAGATATCATCCATCCTTCTGATTTATGTTAAGTAAAAGATGAATTAGAAGGAAATGAAGATTTCATAACAGAAGCTATATTTTTAAAATCTAAATGTTATTGTTATAACACAACTAATAATATTAAAACACATAAAACATTAAAAGGAATTTCAAAGGCATCAGTTGATAACCAAATAACATTTCAAGATTATAAAAATATATTATTTAATAATGAAATAAAAACAGCATGTAATTATAGACTTAATTCAAAAAAACATAAAATGTTTTTAAAAGAAGAACATAAATTAGCATTAGATCCATTTGATGATAAAAGAAAAATTTTACCTGATGGAATAACTACTTCACCTTTTTAATTTTCTAATTTCTAAGATAGTCAAATTTGATATATACATAAAATAAAAAAAAATATTATAACACTATATTTGTATATTTTTTATCACTCGGTAAACAAATGTTCTATAACTCTATCATGAATTTTTTTATCAATATTAATTGTAATGAAGCCATAATCTTTTGACCAAGCATTATTACACGATTGTTTAAATTCATCTTTATTTCTTACACATAAATCTCTTAACAAATCACTTAAGTTTCTTGCATTTATTTCAAATAGTATAAATATATTTGCATTCTTTCTAATAACACTTCCGTCTAATGAATACACACTTTGTGTTAAATAAAATACACTACAGTTATTATGTCTACCTCTTGTGAAATAATTTCTCTGAACTGACTGATTTCTATCATTAACACAATCATCAAAAATTACACAATGTTTCATTGTTTTATCTAGTTTACTAGGATCTTGCATATTACCACTATCATCTATTAATTGTATCTTTATATGCTTATTTTTATTGGATTCAACTAACTGATTATTTTTTGCTGCTTCTTCACACCACGAACTTATTTCTTCTTCATCTTCAGATTTTTCATATTCTTTGAATAATGAAGCAATTGCTGTTTTTTAAGATTATTTTCAAATCCATACTTTAAAAATTGATAGACGGGTTGTTCTGCTGTTGTTGTATAAATTATAAGATTGTTATAATCCAAAAAATTTGGAGTCGTTAAAATTTTAAATAATAGATATGTTTTTCCACAACCTGATCTTCCACAAATAACTGACAAAACTTTATTAGATAAATTTGGATGATGATTAAATTTAAGTTTTTTTTTATTTAATGGGGGTACTTTACTCATTTTTTAATAAAAAAAATTATTTTTATTTTTTTTTGTTTTTAAAGAAGAAGAAGAAAATTAAACTTCTCTAGCTTCGCGTGGGAGTTTATACCTCTCGAACGGGAGTTTATACCTCCCGAACCAAAAGATCTATCATAATCTCTTCACCTCCAAAATTTATTTCTTGTCCTTTTTCATCAGTGATTCTAATGTTAATGTTGTTAATAGTTTTTCTTGTAATAGGGAAATATATTAATGTTTGTGGAATTACATTTAATCTATAACCAATGGGTACAGTAAAAGCTGGAAAACTGAATATTAAATTTGATAATTTACCATTTATATATCCTCCTTCAATAATGTCACAATGTACAACAATTGAATTTATTTCAGTTATTTTTGGAATCTTCTCACCTAAATGATAACCTTGACTATAGGTTTGTTTATTAAATCCTAATAGCTTTGTCAATGATCTATCATGATTAAAATCAACTTGATGATTTTCGTCTAAAGTAAGAGAAAATTTATTGACTGCCGGTTCAACTGCAAAATGTAATTGTTTCTTATCTTTAAATGATATACCTAAATTTCTCTTAATTTCATTTGGTATTGATTCAACTTCGTAAGAACCAGGAAGAAAAGTTAATATTTTCCATGTTTTGCCTTTATCAGTAGAATATCTAAATTGATCATTCACATCTTTGATAACGTTTTGAATAGTGTTAAATGTAGAGAAACTAGTCAATGCAATTTGATAATTTTTATTTTGTTTCAAATGTAGAATGGATTCTAAATTACAAGTGTGTGATGAAGTAGTTGTTATAATTTTTAACGTCGTACTAAATTTTGATGAACCCAAAATCTCTGTTAGATTTTCTAAATGATTATTAATTTTGTCTAAATCTGCTGAACACATTTTTTAGTTAAAATTTTGAATAAACATTTTTTATTAAAAAAATTAAAAACAACAACATATTTCAGCTACGGGCGAAGCCCTAGAACATTCGGTTCGTTATACTTTTATAATCCTCTTCATTTAGAATCTTCTTTTCTAACAGTCTTTTCAATATAGCATGAATTTCATTGAAACTAGAATTATGTCCTTCTTTTATTGCAGATATTAAAATATTTAATCTATTTAGTAATTCTTGTGGATCATCTGGTAAGAATACAGTTGTTTCTGTTTTCTGTTTTTCAGATAAACCTTTTCCTACTTTAACTCCCGATGATAATAAATTTTCTAATTGTTTATAACGTCTAAGAGATTTTACTGCACCAACTCTATCTAACATAGCTTTATATTTTATGAGATCTTCTACAGCATAATTATTTAAATCTGCTCCTCTTAAAAGATAAACAAAATTTCTATCTAAATTAAAAGGAGATTTATCTGGTGAAAAAATTGAACCTCGAAATGGTTGTGGAAATATTTCTTTTTGTCCGAGATAAAATCTAGGTATTGTTTTTCCATCTATGAATGAAATAGAATGTTCAAATTGCATAGATTTTGGTAATTTCTTATTAATGTTTGATTCTAGTAATCCATAGTCATCTAATATAGTTTTGTGCTCTGGATCTCTTATATCAATTTGTTAATCATTACTTGTACTTTCTTTTTCAAGAGTTTTAAATGGTTTCATAGTTTTTTCAAAATCAGTTTTTACTTGCTCGGTTTGCTGCATTTTTTCAAACATATCAGATATAATACCAGCTTTTATCATTCTATGTTGAAGATGATTTTCTTTCATAATATTTCTTTGTTTTATTAACTCCTCTAATTGTTTTATTCTTTTAAAATTATCAGCTCTAATTTTATCCATTTTTAAAATATAATATTTGAATTTTGTGGTAACATTGGAATACAGCAAAAACATTTACTGAACAAATTATTTTTTTATTGTTTTGTTGTCTGACATCTTTTCGTTTAAAGGTTTCTCGTTTTACGTTTTGTTTAATAAAGTTTTGTTTAATAAAGTTTTGCTTAAATTTTCGCTTAAAGTTTTTAGCTCTTCTAAAAAAATTTTGTCATTTTCTTCATTAGAAATTTTACCATCAGTAAAAGTTTTACCATCACTAGAAATTTTGCCATCCTGTTTATTCTTATCATCAACTTTTTCTGACTGTAATTGAAATGATATTTGATTTACTTCATTAGCTATTTGATCAAAT
The DNA here is from genome assembly GCA_907163375.1 of Prostheceraeus crozeri. Taxonomy (NCBI): domain Eukaryota; kingdom Metazoa; phylum Platyhelminthes; order Polycladida; family Euryleptidae; genus Prostheceraeus; species Prostheceraeus crozeri. The sequence goes on along the minus strand of CAJQUW010009452.1, from coordinate 22,423 downwards.
TTTTCAATCTCATCTAACGTAATAACATTATCATCACATACTCTTTGAAAGTAGTAATGTAGTTTATCATAGACTTCTTTAATATGTAAATGCTTAGTTTTTAATGATTTTCGTTTCTTTGATATTAAAGATTTATCTAACATTGTAACAAGTGAAGTTGCAAAAACACCCGTACCTGTTAAAGCAGTAGCAACTACTGGAATTACTAAAACACCTGAAGATATAACAATTGTTAAAGCACCTAAACTTATTGTTAAGAATATGCCAATTCCTTCTGTTACATTCTTAACTTTAGACCATCTCTTTCTTAATTTTTTATAATGCTCTAATCTTAATAATAATTGAGATTCCTTATCTTTCATATAACGTACTCTATCTTTGTGTTTTTCTTTATTCATTTTTTCAATGTTAATCTTTTCAATGTCCATTAAAGTAGAACTACGTTCATATGATAACGAAGGATATATTCTTGCGGTTTCTTCCACTTTTGTTTCATCCACTTTTGTTTCTTCCATTTTTAAAGAAATATTTTTAGTCACATGATATATTTTAAAAACCTGAAAGATGGATAAAATTCATGAATTTGAAATTCTCAACTTTTATGATTTTCGGTGTCCTGGAGCGGTCATGATTTTCAAGGTAAAAATTGTAATTCTCAAATTTGAGATTCTTAACTTTTCTGATTTTTTCGGTGTCCTGGAACGGTCATGATTTTGGGGGTGAAAATTGTAATTCTCAAATTTGAGATTTTGAAAAATTTGAAAAATTGGGTATTTTTAAAAACGCCCAAATTCATGTATTTAGGTCTTAATAACCTGAAAAAGGGTTCACATTCATGAATTTATGTCGTTTTTAAAGATACTATTTTTTTGAATTTTATGGTGTCCTGGAACGGTCTTTTGCCCATTACTCATCATTGAGAAGTTGCACCACGTCTTTTTTCGTGTGAGATGGTGCATTGTCATGGAGGATTGTCGGACCTTCTTCCAGTAAACCTGGTCTTTTTCTGCGGATGGCCGGTCGAAGATGATTGCGGATAAAGTATTTGTAATATTCTCCGTTCACAGTTGTGCCAGTTGGTACAGCATGGTCAATAAGGAACCCATGAACGTCGAAAAAAGAATGTGCATTGACTTGATGCGGGACGGACTTCTGATTGCCTTTGTTGGACGTGGGTCGTCATGGCCAATCCATTGAGCTGACTGGCGCTTATCCTCAGACTCAAAACTTCTGGCCCATGTTTCATCACCAGCAATGATACGATGAAAGAAGCTGTTCCCTTTCTGTCGAAAACGTCGGAGATGAGCGGAGCAAATCCGTACACGTTCACTCAATTGATGATCGTTGAGCAGATGGGAATCCTCTTGGCAGCCACTTTCCGTTTCTTCAACTTCTCAGTAAGGATGAGGTGGATGGAAGAAGAACTGATGCCCACCTGGTTCGCTAACTCCTCACATGTCTAACGGTTGTCTTCTTCGAGTAGTGAGCTCACATGGTCAACATGAACATCAGTAGTAAGTAAAACTCCACTTCTGGACCGCGCAAGATGGCCACCATCGCTGACGTCCCCCCTCTAGAACGGCAGAGTGTCGTGGTCGGCCGCCGTGGTGCTTTGAGTCTGACGTCCTCCCCCCCCCTCTGGAACGGCAGAGTGTCGTGGTGTGCCGGCCACGTGCGTCCGTCAGGTTCGCTGACGTCCCCCCCTCTGGCCGACCGTCGTATAGCGCGCGGTGATGTGGTGTCTAGGTTGGCGTGGTGTGCCGGCCAGGTTGGCGTGGTGTGCCGGCCAGGTTGGGAGGGTGGTCTGTCGTAGCTCACCTGAAAAAATCCTAAGTGTCAGAGTGGCTTTGTATGGGTAAAATTTTGAAAATTTTCCAAAGTGTGGAATTTCGACCTGGGACCGTCACCAAAACATTTTTCATCAAATTTCACTGACCTCCCCCCCTCTGGACAGCTAGCTTCGATCTTGGCTTCTAGTGGACGGACTTTGTCGTGCAATAGCTCGTTTGAAAGCTAAGAGTGAGACAAATTCAGTGAAAGAAACGGCTTGTTCATATCTGTCTTCGTTCAAAAGTTAGAGCTGTTACAAGATTTTAGGTCGGAGCTCACCTGAAAAAATCCTAAGTGTCAGAGTCCCCCGACAACGTAAGTCTGATCACTTCATCGAAAGACGAGGTAAGCGACGGTCGTCGCTCTGAGCTCCCGATATCGGGTGTTTCAAAGGACTCTATCTTTTGAAGTAGGCAAGCTATCTTCTTACTTCAAAGTTTGTATGATAGAGTTTGATAGTGTCTTTACTACTGATAAAATTTTTTAAAAGTAGTATGAGTAGTAAAATGCAGAATTTTTTAAAAATTCTTAATTTTCAGTTTTTTCAAAGTTTGAACATGTAGACTAAGGTTTTCAAGTATGCTGAGTTCAAATCTGCTATCAGATTTGAAATTTAACTAAGTCTAAGGCAGCTTTGAGGGGTTAGATCCCAGCTACTGATCACTACCTTTGACTCGGCGTTCCTGTTACCACTTCGGGGCAGTGACAATGATGTCTTCAGCTGTAAAGAGCGGGTATCGGGGAAGATCTCTCACTTCCCTAGTGATCAGTACAAGGCCTTCGGGCTGTCGACGGGATCGAGTGCCACTCACTACACTCTTTAGGAATATGACTGTACTACATGATTCCAATCTTATACAAATTTCATTATCTTACAGCTAACGATAAAATCAGGCATGGCTAATGATAAGAACAGAAAATATCATATCAAAATGTGTGTGTGCGGTCGAATTAATCGCAGTGCGGACGCCAAGGCGCATGTCAAGAAGGCGGGCACCGGCCACATGATTATCTTGAATAGGGTTGCGTGTGTGAAGTGTAGAGTGCTGAAGGGTGATGAGGATGAGGCGCGTTTCTACAGAGTGCATGCTGACTGTAGTGGGGGTTTAGAGAGTGACTTGAGATTTACGCAGTTGATTGTGGAAGAGAGGGAGCGAATGTTGGCGATCGAGCGAGAGGGGAAGGTTGAGAATGTTGTTGAGAATGATGAGTTGGCGATAGCGGTTGCGTCGTTGGAGGCTAAGATTGAGCGAAAGAGAGTGCTTGAGAGTGATGATGAGGATGATGTGGATTTAGATAGGGAGCGTGTGAGGAAGTTGAGCTCTTCGTCGTCGGAGGTGTCAAACATTGTCATCACCGACCCCCCGAAGAGCTCATCTTCCCCAAAAGTGAAGAGTGGTGGGATTCGTGTGCAGTCGGCGAGGTGGTTGAAGGATGAAGAGAAGAGGCATGTTTCGCAGCAGATGGCGCATGATTTTTTGGTGAATAAGTATGAGAGTTTGAAGAAAGTGAAGGATGAAGTTGTGAAGGAGTTGGATGAGTTGAAAAAGAAGGAACTGAAGTCGAAGGAGGTAGCGGATGAGAATATTAGAATGAGGCGTAGTGTGACTGATTTGAAGAATAAGACGCGAGAGTTGGAAGAGAAGAATGATGAGTGTGAGAAGAGGGCGAGTGCTGCGGAGAGAAGAATGAGAGATGCAGAAGCGAAGTTTGAGGAGATGATGAAGGAGATGAGTGTGTTGAGAGCGAGGAATGTTGAGTTGGAGAGGACTGTGGCTCGGCGGGGTGATGAGAGGCAGGCGTATGAGAAGTTGGAGCGCATGAGGGATGAGTGGGAACGTGTGAATGAGGATCGTTTGTTTGAATTTCGCATCCCTATTCGGGATAATCATTTGGCTGGCGAAGTACTCGTCAATCAAAATCTGGACGAATCTATAATATGTTACAACGGCCATCCAAGCAAAAAATGCCTACACGCCAGCCTGAGAATGCGCGGTCACTTACATAAATTCTCGATTCGGAAGCGCGCGAGACTGCCAAAGGATGGCTAACTTGGTAAGTGAAAAGTAAATAAGATAGTATATCCTATTCTAATACATATCATTTTCATTGCAGATCTTTGCCCGCCTTCACCACCCCATCACGACACTCCCGAGAACGAACCATCGGCTCTCTTAAGGGCCACCTAGGGGCATGACATGATAGAACCTCCACGCGGTTTGCCCTGGGCAGTCTTCGGACTGGCGAATACTATCATTAAGTTGAATCTGCTATCAGTCAACTTGAACGTTGCGTCGCGTTAGAGGGGTATATAAACCACTGTCTCTCATTTCATTTCAATCATGCAGACGCCGAACAGTCAAGTCAGCTCTCCTCGTGGACCACTGCGAGCCTCACTTTGTCAATATACTCCCACTCCGCCATAGTTCGTGGCTGGGAGTTAGGGGTGTACCACTCCCATAATTGGTGGAGGAATTTCGTGCTGGTGATCTCCATCACATCGTCAGTATCGTACTGGAGATACTTCCACCTCACGCCTGTTAAGTCGGGACACTCCTTCTCACACTCTCTTCGTTGTCCGCTGGTAAGAACACCTTCTCTACCTTCGTTGGAGCGTTTGGTGTTGAGGATGGAGAAGAGAATTTTGTGTTTGGTGTTGTCGGAGGGCTTGTCATGTTGACTGTGAATAATAACTTTGAAATGTTTTCTAATTCTTGAGTATCAACAAGCAACCAATCAGAATGAACAGCCAATGAATGATGAATATGAAAGTATATATGTAAAGTGACATTCGTGTCATTTCACTCTGTCTTTGTGACATATAAGTGAAGTGTTCTCTGACGAATTCTATATTTGAGGCGTACAAGTAAACTGCTCTCTCGTGAAGTCTCTATCTTGTTGAAGTATCAACCTTAAACTCGATTTCGTTGAAATGGTAAGTTGAAAATTTCTTCACTCATCTCCGTCAAACGTGTGGTTAATAGCATCTTCCTCAATTTCAGCCATCAACTTCATCACCAACGCCCTCTCTTCTCGAGGAAAGTTTAGAGTCGTTGAGTCAAGGTAGGTTGTAACAATACACTGAGACTTGAACAGAGATGATAGAATGATTTCTCTTTCAGGTGATGTGAGTTCCAGCTCAGGACTCTCGCGACAAGGCAACGAGTGGGAATGTGCCGACTGCGGACATATGTTTACAAGGAAGCACAGTCTCCTTCGACACATCAAAAAACGTGTGTGTCAACGCAAAGCGGCGTCAATCTCCGGAGGTGAAGTTGATTCTGACGATGACATCTCCTTTCCTTGCGATTTGTGCCCTCTTTGTTTTGATAGTCACTTTCAGCGATCTTCGCACAGACTTCAACACACGCATGCAAATGATCACTACACCAACGGTACCTCTACCATCTCCCTCATTAATGTTTCACATAATAATTTAGTACGCGACTACTGCATGGAGTCCAATACTCAAATAGTAGATTTTCCTGAGTGGCTCCTTCAAAATTCTAACATTATCGAAGCGCTCTTCAACAATTTAGACAATTTTAGAATGAAGGCGCTCATCTACCTTAAACTAAAATATATTAAGATAGATTTTCAAACGGGTCAAGTGACGGAGAGAATACAGTTTCATGTTCCTTCCTCTTCCGCAACCGAAGTTGTAGACTGCGAGTCTTGGCTAAATTTTCACATTCAATGTTTAAAATCAAATGTAGATAAATTCAATCAACGCGACAGCGCTCTCATTTTTGATGGTGTGGACTCAGCCATATTCAAAATTTCACTATTAGAAAGTCATGCAGCTCAAGGTACATTTAAACTACCAAAAACGTTGTATAATAAGAAAGCTGTCATCAATGTCGATTGTAAATCACAGTGTTTCAAATATGCAATCCTATCCATCCTTCACTATAATGATATCAACGCGCACCGAGATCGCACCTATAGCTATAGACAGTGGGAGGATGAACTAGACTTTGAAGGTTGTGATAGTAACAACATGAAAATCAAAGATGTAGAAACGTTCGAAAAACATAATAAGATTAAAATTGTCGTTCACGTGTGGGAGAAGGGGTTGAAGGGTGCCCGCTATAATTCACGTTCAACTTGTTATGAACGTGTAGTCAACCTCTTATTAGTAAAACAAGATGATAGCGAGGAATGGCACTACTGTGGTATTCCCAAAATCTCTCGCTTGTACACTCACTTGGGGCACTCTAAAAGAGGTGAACATTTTGTATGCGACCGCTGCATCCGCTCCTTTTGGAGTAAAGATAAATTTGAAACTCACTATGAATGGTGCAAGCGAGGTAAATTACAAATGGAACGCATGCCCAAAGATAAAATATTTTCACATAGGGATAATGGTGACGAATTAAGTCCCCTGCGTATCATTTACGCAGACATAGAATGCTACATTGATGATATCATCCACAAACCAGCAGCCATATCCTGCTATGAAGTATGGCATGATCACTTTAGGAATAGACAAAACAAAATGCATACTTGGCAAGGTGAAGATTGCATTTCAAAATTTCTAGAATTTCTCGATAAAGCTGCTAAATTTCAACAATCATATGATTCACAATTGCAGCGTAAGTCACTACATATGTCAGATGAAGACAAACAAAAATTTGAAAGTTGCACATCGTGCCCTAAATGTCATAAAACGTTTGATGACGATAAAATTAAGAAAGTGCGTGATCATGATCACATCACTGGTAAATTTAGAAACGCACTCTGCTCCAAATGTAACTTTTCACTTAGGTTGAGACGTCGTGTACTACCCGTCATTTTTCATAACTTTAAGGGCTATGACAGTCATATGCTCATAAAAGGAGGGTTGAGCCAGATGAAATCGTGGCAGTTTAATGTAATAGCACAAACGAGAGAAAAATTCATGGCAATGACAGCAAAAGTACCAGTAGATAAAACTAAAGAAAATAAGACAGTCTTCTTCGAAATAAAATTTTTAGATTCATTTCAATTCATGTCAGCGTCACTAGCTTCTCTCGTTCGAAATCTCAAGTTTCTTCCCCATAGTCAAACTTTGAAGAAACACTATCCAAACTTAACGGATGAAATAATCACTCGCAAAGGAGTCTTTCCTTATGCGTATTTTAGCTCAATGTCTAAACTAAATGAAACAACCCTTCCTTCCATTGACAAATTCAAAAACGATTTGACGGGTGAAGATTGTCCAGTAGAGGACTATGAACATGCTCAAGAGGCATGGTTAAAATTTGATTGTAAAACGTTTGGCGAATATATGATCGCTTACTTAGAATTAGATGTCATTTTGCTGGCTGATGTCTTTCAGGAATTTCGACGAGTGGCATTAGAAGAAGACAAATTAGATCCTGTCCACTTTGTCAGTCTACCAGCCATGTCCTTTAAATCAGCCTTTAAAATGACTGGTGAGACCATTCATCTCTTACAAGACCCGGAGATGTATAATATATTTGAGCGCGGAATACGCGGTGGTCTCACATTTGTAAATAAACATCATATAAAATCTGAAACAGTAGGTGATGATCATATCCACCTAAAGTACTATGACCAAAATAATTTATATGGCAGTTCACTGTCTAAACCACTACCTCATTCCGAGTTTAGTTGGTTAAATCAAGATGAGGTTGAGTATTACTCCAACCCTTCAAACATACTGAAGATTCCAGATGAAGGTGATTGGATATATTATTTTGAAGTGGATTTGATTTATCCAAATAGCATTAAAAATAAAACTGCTGATTTCCCACTCGCACCTGAATCTGGTGAAGTGACTGAAGATATGTTTTCACCATTCATGTCACAATTTCATAATAACTTAATAGAGTGTGGACAGCCAAGGTATAAACCATGCCGCAAACTTTTACTCACCCAATATGATAAGAAAAATTATCTCGTACACTTCTGCATATAAAAATTCTATTTAGAAATGGGCATGCTTCTAAAGTCAGTTCACCGCATTATCAAATTTAGACAGAAAGCCTTCCTCAAACCCTACATAGATAGTAACAGTCAAAAACGTCCACTCGCCCAAAATAATTTTGAAAAGGATTTTTATAAATATAAGAATAACAGTCTATTCGGAAAGACCATGGAGGATGTTAGAAAACGTATGAATTACAAACTAGTCGTTGATGAACAAAAATATCACAAATTGACCTCATCACCTCTTTTCATTGATAGAGACATCATCGATGAGGATCTTGTAGGTGTTAAAATGATTAAATCAGAAGTTGAGTTGTGCAAACCCATCTATATCGGGCAAGCCGTTTTAGATTATTCCAAGCTTGAAATGTATCAACTCTTCTACAAAATATTAAAACCATGCCCTCTCGTAAAAGAGGTTCGCTTGCTGGGTGGTGATACAGATATTTTCTTTTTAGGAATTACCACTCAAAAAGATTTAAATTTTAATGAAGTAGGCAAGTCATTAGAAAAATATTTCGACACATCTAACTACAATCCCACTCATCCACTCTATTCCATACAGAATAAAGCCAAACTTGGTTGTTTTAAGGATGAAACAGCAGGAAAGGAAAAAGCTGAAATGATTCTCCTCCGTCCTAAAATGTATTCCATGAAATTAAAAGAATGTGCAGATAGCATTAAGCGTGCTAAAGGTATATCAAAATCCATTGTTCATAAAATGAAACATCGGTCCGATAAGAAGGCCTATAAAGATAAAACTATAACGTTTGTCAATATGACAATCTTAAAATCTCAAGTTCATACTGTGAAAACGTACACGTTCAAGAAACGAGCACTTTCAGCATGGGAGGATAAGAGGTGTTGGATAGGACATAACACATCTCTTCCACATGGACATCCTGACACAAACATACCTCCACCCAAAAGAATAAAACTCACGCTACCACATTCAGGAGATGTATTGACATAATCAACTTTAACTCAGTATTTTGATGTTGCTTTTTGTAGATATACATGGTTGTTTTATGTATCGCATGAGATCGTTTCTTCCTTGTGAATATATGCCTACAGTCAGCCCATTCCCCCTGTATCTGTGAAAAGACTTTTTCATATACATATTTTTATTTCAATAAACATATCACAATGACTTCACTTTGTTTTCCGAAACACTAACGTTATGAGGGATTTAGTATCTTTCACGTGGATACACTCTTGTAAACCATTGGTAATTTTGATAGCAATAGAGGGTATAGTTTGTTTGACGACGGGATGATAGAAAATAGATTCAAACATCTTCTCGACTATTCCATATGAAGTGTCTTTATCATGAATGAAATCACGTAAAATGTATTCTTTTTTCTCACCAACAGAAATAGGTAAAATCAAATCACTTTGAATGTAAAGGTGCTGTTCATGTTTATCAAGTGTCATTGGTGTTTCTATACCAATCGTATGCGCAGCACTAAACACTGTTTGTAGCATTGAAAAACCAAAGAGTTTTTTCAAATTTTTACTCAATTGACATTGAATGTCATCGCCCAGTTTCAGAACAACGCGTTGATTTTCAATTGAAAACGAAATGTGGTGTGTCTTTACATCATATTTACTTTTCATCACATGTTTCAACTTCTGTTGTATATAAGGATTTACTACATGAATGAATCTTTCAACTGTATGATATAGACGCGGCATTATATTGATAGCAACTTTAGATTCTTCATAAGACTGGTAAATTTTCTTGATGCGATCACCATAGATGTCCACCCACCATTCATCATTAACTGAATCAGCTTTAGTGTGATATTCATGAGAAGCATACACCACACCGCTTCCAATAATAGGTGTATAATGTCTTATAAAATGACGCAAGGTTGGAGAGAAATAAACTGTAAGTTTGTCATTATATTTCTGAATAACCAACTTATTTTTGTCCGCCATAATTTTCTCTCCATACTTCTTACCCACAGTCTCATTCCATCGTTTTACTAACTCAATAAGTGATAAAGGTTGAACACCACGCTTTTTCAAAATGATGCGTTCTTCGCATTCTACAACATCTTCATCAAATATTTAAAATCTATAATGAAATTTGTTGATTCGATTTGAATAAACTTTTTTAACATTTGCAGTAGCAATTGACGTTAGATGTAGTCCATGACCAAAACCAAGATGTGGATAGAATTCATTATCCAACCTCAGCGTAAGACCTTTAGTAAAAGAATGAAAGCGGAGGAACTGTCTCCCACTCCAATGATAGATAGTAAACTCATAAGCTTTCTGATTTTTATTCTTCATGATGGAAGTATTACCACTGTTGAATGCCTTAATAATTTTCTCATTCCCAAATGGTTCATAATAATCTGATTTTATCTGAATCCATTCATAGCTCCACTTTCCATCTGATGTTAAATTGTATGGGAACTGAAATGCATTATTCATCGTTATTCCATCATGGGTGCGAGGAGTCAATATAATTTCTTCCAAATCATTCACATTCTGAATATTGCTATCATAGCAAATACTAGAAACGCCAACCTCCCATTCACCTTCTAAATGCAGTGGGCGATTTAATTCTACTCGATAGTCTGATGGTTTATTTTTGGGAAATTTATTCATAGAAGCATTACTGGGTAAGTAGATTAGAAACGAGTCCTTATTTTCACTTTCCATATTATTCACATTGGAAAAATATATTAGCATACTTTTGCATTAACTCTTCATTCGGAAATGGAGTGTGATACTTGTCACAGCATCTTTATGAAAAGGAATCAACGCACCAGCATCGTCATAAATGGCAATATCAATTTGTGGGATGAAGTTTGATTTCAGCTTTGTATAATGCACTTTCTTGAAAGTATGCTCAGATAAAATACTGCAGCTTTTTGGCTGGTATGGTATCATTGCTAGCAATGGAGCTTCAACATCTCCCACACGTACATCTTCACCAATATTGGAATATATCTGAAAATAGTTAATACGACGCGATAGCGACATGTCTGCGCTAGCTTTGGTTACAGTACCACTTTTAAAGATATTTTGATCAAAACCCAAAATGTCTATTAGAGTTTTATCTATAATTAGTTCAATACCTTTTCCACTTATAGTGAGAGACAAAGTACCTTCTTTTTCAGAAAATGAAATATGTTGCTCATTAATCACTTCATTTAAATGATCTACAACCAATTTAACCGAAGTAATAATGCGAGGCATCAACACTCTTGTTTCATGTAAGATACCACCTAAAGGCTCTACACACTTTCTGTATAAAGATACGGTCCATTCTGTATCAAATTGATTTGACCTTTCAGATGGTAAATGTTGCATATCAGATTTTCCATGAACAGCTGCAGAACGATGTCGTAAGAACTGATGAAAATCTTTTGAACAAACTAATACTAGATCATCATCATTTAATTTGCTTATTGCAATATGATTAGATGATTTGATATAAGTCAATGTTGCCACTTGTTTACCATCAACTCGAAGGAGATAATTAAATTTCTTCAATAATGTTTCAGGAGTCATGTTTGTCTTTCTTGGCTTAATCACAATCTTCTTCACCAACGTCTTCTCATTTCTTGGAATAAGATCTACATAATAAGCTTCCTCTCGATATATTAACTGTTTATGACCACTTATGTGGTAATTAACGTTAAAATTATCATAGCTTGTTAAGGCGCTAGCGAGGTAACCTAAATCATTTCTTAAACTTGGACTTAAACCAACAATCCAATCTTTCTCAACTACATGATGTACATAATTATAATCATCATTGTGCGGAGTAAATTGGACAATATGTTTACACGCTTTATTCAAGAAATCATATATAAACTTTTTACATGATAAGAGATCTTTGGCCACTGTGGAATGTATACTCGGCACCCCTTTTCACCTTTATAAGCAGCTGTACGTCTCATATTAATAGTCATCACCTCATGATCAAAAGTATAGACACAGTTGCTATAAACAAGTTGAGTGACACCCACTTCCCAATTTCCATTTAGCTGTTGTGCATGATCAATGGGAGTAGAAAAGAGTGCGGCTCGATTACTAGCAAATCTCTTTGTAGCCGCATTGCTAAGCAAAATATGATAAAACGACATTTTTATATTGCTGATCTGCGGCTTTGCATAACATCATGAAGACTTGGATTTTGGACTCTCTACAATATATCAGAGTTGATCGTGATGGAAACGTACATTTCAAAAATTCTCATGGTCATACATCAAGAGGTATTACATTAACATGGCGACAATTTGTCAACCTCAATGATATCATGAGGGATTTGGAATATTTTGAAACATTAAGATTCATCTCCTTGGGTGATCAAGTTTGGCTTCAACATTACAGAAATGAAATTCAAATCTGCCATTCTCATTCCGCAAACTGTTTCTCATTTCGCAAATACAATTGGGAGAAGTATAGAAGATACATACATCGCTCCATCATGACATTTATTCGTCGTGAGTTCATCGCCCTACTATGCAAATCTTAATCAGACATGACTACCGCACATCATGAGTTGGAAATTAGATTCCCTGCAACGTATTGAAACGGATCATGATCGAAACGTCTATTTCAAAGATTCAACTGGAAATGTGAGAAGAGAGTTTGCTTTATCTTATCGTCATTTTCAATCTCTACATCATATCATGAAGGATTTGAAGTACTTCTATATGAAAAGACATTCACGTATTGGAAATCGCATCTGGCTGCGCGTCAACAATCGGCGAATTCAACTCTATCATTCCCAACTTCATACTAACTTCACATTTCATCAAGGTAGTTGGGAAAAGTATAAAAGGAAGGTGCATCGCTCAATTTACTCATTCTTTCATCATGAAGCGCCATCGCTACACCATCGTCAACATTCTCCGTCGCTTCAGACTCTACACCAAAATCGATCTCACAACATTACACCAATACCTTCCAAACAGCAAGTATTACCCGGGCCGTCCTCAAATGTTAGTGGTGAAGATGAACAATTCACGGAATCTTCAACTCTTCCCAAATGGGACTGTACAGATTCTCGGCGCCCTTTCTCATTCATCGGCGCAGTCAATGCGCTTAGAGCTACAGAGACTACTACGTCGGATATGGAAGAGGGAGAGGTGTGTGATGTCGAATCTGACTGTGGACAATATGGTGATCTCTACTCAATTGAGTGAAAGTGTATCATTTTTGAAGATTCGTACCAGCAGTTACAATTTGTGTTATGAACCCGAACTTTTTCCTGCAGCTCTCATTAGTTGTTGGTTACCTGTGCATGTGGCAATCTTTCATAATAGTAAAGTGATCATTACTTGACTAAAATCTCATGTACAAGCAAATGTGATCCTAGACTATCTCATTGAGTATGTACGTACCCAGCGGATTGTAAAATAAAAAACAATTTTTCCAGCATGATGTTTTTATTTCAAATCATGATAGAACTTACAAATCATTTTTTCATTTGAGGATGGATTACATGAAAAGTTTTGAATAACAGATACAAATCGAGATACATGTAAACGTTTTAAGATGAAGTACAGTACAAAAGCACCACACGTTGATGAAAGTGGATGTTGTAGTATGCGTTCATTTCGCTGATATTGACGCGTATGTTTTCTCAACCACTGCTGTGTTGGTATATTTGGAGGTTGAGCAAGAGAGTCAAATAGTTCACCACGTCTGTCTTCTCCAATAAAGATCGCTTTCCAATGCTGACCGCCTAAATTCTGCGAATGAGTGTTTAGCACAATAAAGATGGGATAGTGATTTACTGCAGGTGGTAAGGTATCGAGTGAATAGACATTATCGAAAGCTTTCAACGTCGCTTCGTCTGCATTACGCTGCACTTTAGTCTTAATATCGTCAGCAGTCAACCAACTCATTAACGATTATACTGAAGAATCACGTCACGATACTTTGTAATTTCAATATTTGAATCGAAGACTGCATAAATTAATACATTGATCGTCTCAGGTAGTGTTCTTTTGAACGTCAAATCCAAACGAATATTATGAGGCACGTTCGCTTGACGATAGGGGGCACTAATATCGCTGTCAGCAGTCAAATCAAATGCATAAATAGTATATCCACTCTTAAACTCTTTCATAGTCAGTCCGTTGGTGTCATCCGTATTGTAAAAGCCAAAAACATCCATAAAATCAACATAACTGCGCATAAATTGATCCGCAGCAAAATCTGGTTTGTAGGGTGGACCAGGATGACTCACACCATTTACACGTAAAGCAATTTCACTTAACTGATTGTGTTTAAAATTGAAAGGATTCTTCTTTATATTACCATTAAATGCATCATTTTCAACCATTTCCACCATGAGGAGCTTCGGTGCTTCCGATGGAAAGAGGCCATCTTTCATGAAACTCTTTTGATCTTTCGGAATTGTAAAGGTGAGAAGCTTTGTATGCTGAATGGGGTAAATGGCATTTTGGCGGTTAAGACCTTCAGCATGTCCTCTAATGACACTTGGATTCGGTACTACTCGACGAATGTAAAGTGCAATATCTTCCACATGAATTCTAAAATTGTCAACTTTAGCAAATGCATTCAGCGCAAATTCAGGCTTATTCAATGTCAGCTTGAGTCGCATGCTGGTATTACAGAGTAAAAATTTTGACTGTCTAAAGAAGTCTAAATTCAGCGGACCATATAGCTGACATACTCTACTATCTTTAATCATAGCAGATCGCTTTACAAAGCCACTGTTTGTTTCAACATCAAATTTTCCTGCTTCATCTCTGTACCATCCCATGGCTTCCATATGACTTTTTTGTGCTGCTGGATGAAACTGTGATACATGATTGAAATATGATTTATAGGGATAATCGCTTTGACCACCTTCCACCTGCTGCTCTCCAATCGTTAGAGAAACATCGCGAAGTAATGTAGTCAATGGTAAATTGTTCAGCCCAACTTTATGTGTATCGTCAATAGCAGTTCCATCTGCTTGCTGAATTCTAAACCTCAAATCAAGCATCGCATAACTCAAATCTATGTAGTCATCACTACCACCAGGAATAACAAATTCAATGGGACCAGCATTCTCAGCTGTTCGAGGATGATAATCTACAATACTTGAACTAAGAATATCTGTCTGTATGGCTTGTTGATCAAACAAACAAAAACCGGAAGTTTTACACTCCATGATTAGAAGTTATAGCAGCGTCGTCGTTTAGCGCCTGATGAATGATTAGAGCCTCTGCGACGTTTGCGTGAATGCCTTTTGACTGAAGATCGCACCTTACCAGCTCCGCGATGTTTCCTCCTTCCTTTATTCATTCGTTTAGGTGATTTCTTTCCTTGAGTAACACCAGCAAAGGTCTGCTTCAATGTTTTTAAACCGCGTTCCTTCCCACGATTCAACAAACTGCTCTTAAAACTTCTACCTCTGGAAAGATCACTAGCAACATCACCAACAAAGCCAACGGCATTACTTAAAACATTTCGTTTTAAAGATCTACCGACATTGGATATGAGAGGTGCTACAACAGATTTCAGTGCAACAAGTATGCTACCTCCACGTTGGCGGCGAGCGCCGATGTAAATTTGTCCTCCACCACTTACATAGGAGGGTCGTGAATAAAATGAGGCAGTTGAATTCATAGCTCAAACCCTAAACATTGTTAGTTACAACTTTGCATGAATTACTGTCGATCACTTAGATGAAAGATGTCGGCACGACGCATCCAAGAGTTCATACTTGAAGGATAACCAGTCCATTTAACAAGACACCATTCTTCACCTTGCCGTTTTTTACATCGAATGATTTTCTCTACCAAATATGTTTCACTTTCAGTGACTACCTCAATCTCATCGCGGTAAAAGCTACCCTCAATTTCTTCATTATCGTAATCTTTCAACTTGTAGGTGGTTGGAGAGTCTTTTTGATTAATCCTTGATACTGTAAATACCTCCTCTGTCCAATTCGGAAGGTACCCTTTAGCAAAAACACTTTTCACTTTTGAGATACGAACTTTATCACCAATTTTCACATCACTTTTCACATGAGTGAGTTTACGTTGGAATGATTCGCGCACTTTATCTACATTGTCAGCATTTACATCTACTGGTCTGAGTCCAATAGAACGATGGATAGAGTGGAGTGATTGTAGGCATGCAGTGTATCTTGTAGAACCTTTGTCCAATTTTGTGTCAAGTTGGCAGTAAAATGTCGCCACAAGCGATTTTTTAATGTGCGATTAAAACGTTCAACGAGTGCAGCTTTATAAGCACTCTTTACACTAAACAACTCAATGTCATGCCTCTCAAATAATCTTTTCACATGCTGATTTTCAAACTCTTTTCCTTGATCACTCTGAATTCTTTTTGGAATCCGACCTTCTCGAAAAATTGTTTGGAATGCTTTTGCTACTCCTTTCCCTTCTTTAGTTTTTAAAGGTTGAGCCCACGCATAACGCGAGAAAATATCAATGACGGTTAAAATAAAATTATTACCCGAGTTATGTTTTGAAATGGAGGCAACATCGCACAAATATGCTTGCCACTGTTCATCGATGTCATGAACAATATAATGGCGGTGCGGTACTTCTTTTTCGCTTGTTTGTGGAGTGTATAGGTAGCCTGACCCTTTAACCATTGTTTCACTTGTGATTGTGGAAGACCACTCGCTTTTGATAATTTCTTGATAGATGCAAATCCTGCCGGATGTTTTACATCATAATAGATTGACTTCAAACGTTCAGTCGATGACGACTGACTCTTTTTCCTCCTCATCTTTTTGTTTTCTTGTCTTTCTACATTTACAACAACTGCAGCATTTAGCTTTTGCGGTTTTGCGATCGTGTTCACATTGCTTAGGGGTTTCATTATGAGAGCTGGCGCAGCAAGTGCAAGTGACAACGACATTCACCTCTGGCGGCTTATTACATGGCAAGCAACACATCTGCTTCATATTAATAGTCTGAGAACATGTATTTCCTGGGAGGAGCTGTTTTACGTTTTCCTTTTACTAGTTTTAGTGGTGATGTAGATCTACGTCGAGTTCTTCCTCTTGTTTGCTTAGTGAGTGTGGGAGGGGATGTAGCAGGTGACCTCCTAAACCAATTTGTTGGCATTTT
This sequence comes from Prostheceraeus crozeri, assembly GCA_907163375.1. NCBI lineage: Eukaryota > Metazoa > Platyhelminthes > Polycladida > Euryleptidae > Prostheceraeus > Prostheceraeus crozeri. Next base: position 5,573 of record CAJQUW010009452.1, on the reverse strand, counting down.
CATCGTCTGAAGCATTGGAGCAGTAGCCACTGTTGAATCAAGTTCTTTCAATGTCTCATTATTCAAAGCAAATTTTGGTACATTATGCTTTTTCAATAGTTTAAGAAAGTATGACCAACCAGGTGGAACATAGCCCTGACGGCGCTTTCTACGTGTCGCATACTGAATCAAGTCTTCATAACGTGAAGCATCAATCACTTTATTTTCATCTGTAATGATTTCTCCTCTATCATTTACATTGAGATGGGGTTCAATACTATTGAAAAGAGATATGGCATGTGCGCGAGATGCTAAAGGTGTTGCAGTCGATACAGAGTCACGCATCTTATTCTTCAAGTTTTTTAATTGCTCAACAGTTTCCGATTGTAATAATACAGCACGATGTGGATCTTTGATGTGAACATTTTGCTGATAATCTATTTCGTTCCTATACATTTGATTTGCAAGAGGTTGCTTTACTTGCTGCATGGCAGTCAATTTTACATATTCATCCTGAGGAATAACAATCATGCGAGAATAAGAACTCATAGTTTGTAGATAATCATGGGAGTTTTCAAAATATCACTTCGAAATCTAAATTCTTCCGGACACTCTTGCGTAAAGTCAATGAATAAGTAACCGTATGGTTTTTCAGTAGCTGCTTGAAATATTTCAATTAAGGCTTTTGATCCTCTGGGTGCAACTTGTCGCGCTAAAATTTCAAATTGACTTTTATCTCGCGGATTCTTGAAAATAGCATAATAGTGTGTATTCAGGTTTCGTGTACGAGCTTCTTTTCCATCAGGAAACAAATTTTGTGTGATATAGATGATAAAACACCTTTTATGATGTGCTGCGCGAGTGAACATATCTGTAACATCTTTTGAATTCTTACTTTCTTTTAATAAATCATCCAATACAACAACATCATTAGACTGAAGTTTATCCACTGCAATAATTCCTTCATGTCGAATAAAGTTGCGACTTTGCAATTCCTGAAACAACGACGGTTGATAAATACCATAACACCAAATCACTCGATTGATAGGTTCCTTAAACAACTCCCTTCTTTTATCCAATAAATTCAGCGTGAAAACAGTTTTACCTGCATGAGATGGACCTGATACAGTCAGAACTTTATCACATTGAAGTCTGAAATCCATTTTATTACTTTGAGACTCAACATTTGCATAATTAACGCTTAGAGCCAAAGATATTTCCCAATAGGTTGCCTACGGCAGGAGCTATCATTGGAAGTATTGCTGAAAGGAAACCGCCCTTTTGTGTTAGAGTTTTCCTCTTTCTTTGAAGGGTGACTTTAGGATTGGAGATGAAACGCAATTTTGTGGCATATCGCTTAAGTAACTTTCGTTGTTTTGGCGCTAATGTCTTCGTCCTCAACTTTCTGACATGAGAAATAATTTCACGAATGAATTTATCGTTGGCATGTCGTATAGCATTGTATCGCTGATTTGCTTTCATTCGTCGGAGAGCTTGAATGGCTGAAGAAAACTTTGAAGACTTTTTACGTTTCGCCATTTTCCGTATTAGTCTTTGCTAAAACCTATCTTTACCACATTTGCATAGGTACTAACTATTGCGACATAAGTGACACTCGAAATGAGCAATGTCACAGTGGTTACATTTGCAAAGTTGAATACAATTACGTATGAAACAGCGTTGACAAAAAGCGTGCTTACATCTCTTGAAGATGCGCTTTTCATTTCCATCCTTTCGCTTACATACATCACAACACATAGTTTCACCGTTACTGATGTCTATAGCAAGTCTTTTTGAAGATATGAATTTGCTAGCCTTTTCTAAATAATGGACGCATATACAGAAGGAATATACTTCGAGAGTGAGCAGACATAGCTCGAAAACCAGTTGTGCTACAATCAAGTACCACTGCATTTTCAATTTTTCTTTATGGAAAGTTGAATGTGAATATCTGAAATCGCTTCAATCACTAGACTGCTACCATGATGGTTAAATGCATTAAGACGTTCAGCAATTTTTATCATGTCTTTTAAAAAATTCTTCGGGGTGATCTACCACTTCCATTGAATAAGAAGCAAAATGGAAAGAGCGACTTTCCACCTCTTCCTTTCCAAAATGACTAAACTTAATTTTCGCAACTAATCGCGCCATGACAATGCTATCAGAGAATGTATTCATTAACTCTAGAAATAGAGTGCTAGCATCATCGACCACTGCTTCGATGTCGGTCTCATCTTTATGAAAATTTATCACATAATCTTGAACAGCTCCTTTTAAACTTTGCCTATGAAAATGTAATGTTCCGCAGTCGTTTGAGAAAGACGTGATTGCCCTTTATCTAACCCATCCATTGCATGAAAACAACTCTTCTCATAGTAACATTTATTGAATAATAGTAACAAGCATGCATTATAAATCAATGGTTTGAAAGAGATAAAATAGATACAGCTGGTAACTATCATACAGCGAGCAATGATAACCATACAGGACTTTGGCAGTGCTGAGGTAAGGAGGAAAGAAGCATTGGTTATGAACGTAGCTACTACAACGAACAGACAAAATAGGAACAGACAAATCCTTAAAACGTTTCGTGACTTCATGATAATATTGATTCACTCTACTATCCCAAGGTGGGAGCAAAATATCATCAATGATTAGATTGGGAAATACTTTCCTCTCCTTACCAGGATTATTACAAAAGATGCGTATAACATTGAAAGCAGCTAACCATCGTTTAAAGTCAATAAGAAGAGCACTCTCACAAGAAAAGCCATAGTCTTGCAAATATTTCAGATTAAGTCCATGAATGTGTTTTCTCGCCCATTGATCAACATTGGGATTGCAGTTGGCATGTTGATGATAGACACTGACAATCTGATATGTCCAATTGTTCATAGCAATAGCACTGAGCTCCTGTACAGGTTCACCCTCACAATCCATAAAAATGATGATAGAAGCCTAAAACGGAAATTTACACATCTAAGGAAACGTTCTATAACATATTACAAAATGAAGAATTACATCGATGCTTTTCACGACAAAATACACAAATGATATGATGGCAACGAAGAAGTAAAATGTATCTAATAAGACCACGTCTACGACACTCAAAGCACATAAGCGAATTGTCATAGGGTAGAGTTAGGAAAGGACTAGTAATTCTCCTTCTTTGATTTGCGTTTTGATGCAGCATTCTTCTCCGACTTGCGCTTCGAACCACTGCTGTTAAGGATTTGATCAATTATGTCGTCCACGTTGGGTGGTTTTGGAATATATAGGATGGATTCCATATGCATGGAGAGAGAGGCTATTTTATTATCCTTATGCCGACCATAATATAGCCCATTCACTTTGAAAAGGATATCCCAAGTACCTTCTCCGAGCTCGTCGCATGTGATGGGTGTTGAATGATCTCCCTCCTTCTTATAGTAAGTGCACCAATGTGATACCGGTAGGCAAATTTGATTACCATCCCAAATCTTTCTATAGGGAGTATCCTTGTCATCTCTCGCCTTCCACTCTTGAGCAAGAGGAGTAGGAATGTCCATATTTAATGTCGCGTACTCCTCAATAATATCAAGTTGGTGGCGAATGTACGGACTCACGGGGATCAGTATGTAGTCCCCATACTGATTGTGCATTATCTTGACATCCGTGGAAGGGAGCATTCCCGTTTGGAGTACTACACCATGATCGTCATAACGCAAGACTTGTTTAAATTTACGCTGTAGCGGTGTAGGATTATGTACCTTGGTTGTTTCTTCCACTGGCCTCAGTTGTAGATGATCTGATCGTAGCGAACCTTGTAACGTTTGACCACCATTTTGTCCTACTAGTGCAGCAGATGGAGTAGATGCCTGAAAATGGAAAAGATTGTATTAAGTTTACGTTCAAGGGAGGAGAGGGAGGAAAGTAGCGACTTACCATTTTAGTTGGATAATAGAATAGGGAACTAGAGAGAGAGAGAGAGAGAGAGAGAGAGAGAAAATGTGCGTCCGTCACTCGTGCAATTCAACGATGGAATGATTCTCACTGTGGAAGGCTCGCTATTTATATAGAAATGCTTGATTCTCATTGGATGATGATCCTCATTGGACAATAACATCAAGCTGATTCCAAATCTGGCCTCCGTTTACCAATCCGAGCCTTCATTCGCCCGCTGGAGCTGTTTCTTGGGAAATTCTAACTCTGTCGTTTTTCGTCAATCTCCCAAAATCTTAAATGGCGTCTCACATCTAAACGAAGACAGATATGAACAAGCCGTTTGTTTCACTGAATTTGTCTCACTCTTAGCTTTCAAACGAGCTATCGCACGACAAAATCCGTCCCCTAGAAGCCAAGATCGAAGCGAGCTCTCCCGAGGGGGGGGAGGTCAGTGAAATTTGATGAAAAATGTTTTGGTGAAGGTCCCAGGTCGAAATTCCATACTTTGGAAAATTTTCAAAATTTTACCCATACAAAGCCACTCTGACACTTAGGATTTTTTCAGGTGAGCTCCGACCTAAAATCTTGTAACAGCTCTAACTTTTGAACGAAGACAGATATGAACAAGCCGTTTCTTTCACTGAATTTGTCTCACTCTTAGCTTTCAAACGAGCTATTGCACGACAAAATCCGTCCACTAGAAGCCAAGATCGAAGCTAGCTGTCCAGAGGGGGGGAGGTCAGTGAAATTTGATGAAAAATGTTTTGGTGAAGGTCCCAGGTCGAAATTCCACACTTTGGAAAATTTTCAAAATTTTACCCATACAAAGCCACTCTGACACTTAGGATTTTTTCAGGTGAGCTCCGACCTAAAATCTTGTAACAGCTCTAACTTTTGAACGAAGACAGATATGAACAAGCCGTTTCTTTCACTGAATTTGTCTCACTCTTAGCTTTCAAACGAGCTATTGCACGACAAAATCCGTCCCCTAGAAGCCAAGATCGAAGCGAGCTGTCCAGAGGGGGGGGGGAGGTCAGTGAAATTTGATGAAAAATGTTTTGGTGAAGGTCCCAGGTCGAAATTCCACACTTTGGAAAATTTTCAAAATTTTACCCATACAAAGCCACTCTGACACTTAGGATTTTTTCAGGTGAGCGAGCTCCGACCTAAAATCTTGTAACAGCTCTAACTTTTGAACGGCTGGTCCGATTGACTCGCAACAAAAAATGTCGTCGAGCAGTTTTTTCTCCTCTTTCAAACGAGTAGCTGTAAGACAAAATCCGTTCACTAGAACCAAAGTTAGAAGATCGCTGTCGGGGGGGGGGGGGTCAGTGAAATTTGATGAAAAATGTTTTGGTGACGGTCCCAGGTCGAAATTCCACACTTTGGAAAATTTTCAAAATTTTACCCATACAAAGCCACTCTGACACTTAGGATTTTTTCAGGTGAGCTACGACAGACCACCCTCCCAACCTGGCCGGCACACCACGCCAACCTAGACACCACATCACCGCGCGCTATACGACGGTCGGCCAGAGGGGGGGGGACGTCAGCGAACCTGACGGACGCACGTGGCCGGCACACCACGACACTCTGCCGTTCCAGAGGGGGGGACGTCAGCGATGGCGGCCATCTTGCGCTATCCAGAAGTGGAGTTTTACTTACTACTA